>LPNX010036709.1:340972-354817 GCA_001517045.1 Pseudotsuga menziesii
ATCATTGGTGAGCAATATATTTTGTACATGCATTATGAAGAGTTATAGATAGCTGATACTTCTTTCAAGACACATGAACGATTACAGATATTTGAACAACCAGATAGCCAATTGTTTTATGAACAACATTTATTACTCATAGTGGAAAACATCACAAAAAGATACTGAAGAAAATTCAACAAACATAGGTTCAAGAAGTTAAATACTCTCACAGTTAATGAAACATAGTTGAAAACGAAATAGTTCCCCTTCAACATTATTCATTTAATCACATTGACACATTCCACATTTCGCTTTCTCCAGCAGGAAAAAGTTGCAGTTTCTGATTGTAAAACGAAGTAGTTCCTCTTACAAGCAAATGGTTTACAAGTTTTTTCAGGGAAAAAGTCCCTGTAACTTCTAACTTTCCGAAATTTAAACAAAATCAGCAGACCGCTTGGGTTTCCCCAAACCTCTGGCGTTTCGGTTCCCCCACGCTTCATATTCCTCTTTTCATCTTTTCTTCGTAAGCTCATGATCAATTGGGTAACTGCTGTACCTTTTCATCTTTCAAACGTTTCAAATTATTCTATGTTGTCTGTTATGCATTCATGAACTATTTAGTAACTGATAGCTCTTTTGGGTCGGTGCCTTTGTCACCTTGGTAGTCCAACCAATCCCTTGAGTCCACCTGCAAATAAACCAACATGCATCATTCATTGGATTTGTGTTCCAAAACAAAGCAGCAAATTATATTACTGAAACAACTAATCCACAAGAAAAGACCAGGTGCTCCATCATCATTTTACAAATGCCGACAACCCTACCTCTTCCTCCTACGGGCTCGTGGTAAAAACACCAACTATGGAAAACGGGAGGAAACCGACATCGGAAGCAAAAGCTCTGCCCAGCCGCAACGGAGGAAGAGTAAAGGCTACAGGCATGCGACAGGAGGGCGGGAAAACTCAATCGCAAATCGGAAGGATAATGGCATCGGAAGCCAAATGGTTTTCCCAGCCGCAACGGCGGAAGAGACATAAGCTACAGAAAAGTGAAACGCGGGCGGAAAAAGGCTTTAGTCGGAAGTCGGAAGACTTTTAAATCGAAAGATGAATGACTTTCCTAGCCGCAACGGCGGAAGAGAAAAACTTCGGGTCTGCGACGAAAAGGGTCAACACGCATCGGCAATCGGAGCTCTTTACGCTTCGGATGCTAAGCCTCTTTGGGAGCCGCAACGGCGGAAGGGAAAAGGACAAAAACGTCCGATTTAACATAGTGTGACGCCTGATTTAAAGAAAAATTAAGTGTTTTGGACATCTTCTCAAACTCAACAACGGACAGAAACCTGTTATACCTCCACAACGGTGACCCACAATAAAGAACACTTGGTTCGATCAACAAGCGAAACAAAATTAGAATCTGCGACTCACCATAAATTCCAAACGCAATCACAATTCGAACCTTGGGCAAGAGTTAAGCTTTTACAATCATCTAAAATTAAAACACGACCAAAAACTCAAAGGATCCAACGATTAAAAGAATGCAAAATCATGAGGAGGGGCCCAAAATTTAAGAAATTTGGGGAGAACGGTTGCAGCTGCAAAACATTCTAATCCCTGAAAAAAGGAAAGTTGGTATGGAGCAAGCATAAGAATCCATGGACTTTCGTCCCATAGTTCGGAATAAATATGTGAAGGAAATTGGCATTGCCTTGGAGGCTCTGCAATTGGTGTAGAGTATATGGGAGGGGGGAGATTCAGAATGGCTTGAACCTTCAGAGGATCCATGACAATCCCTTTTTGAGACACGATGAATCCTCATAAGCGACTGACTGGAACACAAAAAACACACTTGAGGGGGTTCAAGTAGACGTTATATTTGCGGCATTGTGGGAATACTTGTCGTAATTCATTCAAATGTTGAGAACACTTTCGAGATCAAGTCATGATGTTGTCTAAATATACCAAGATAATGTGAATGAGGTCGTGGAAGTAAAAGGTCATGCCCACCGAAAAGTGGCTCGAGAATTTTTAAGGCCAAACGACATGACACGATATGTAAACCTGCCCGAGGGGGTAGTGAAAGCGGTTTTGTACTAATCCTCTTTATGAATCTGAACTTAGTTATGACCAGAAAAACAATCTATGAAGGAAAAGACTCCATGGTTGGCGTAAGTGTCAATAATATTGTCACTGAACGGAGAAGGGAAGTTGTCGTTGGGACACATCGAATTCAAGTCACAGAAGTCAGTACATAAGAAAATGGTACCCTTTTTTTGTTGACGGGAACATGATTGGAAACCTAAGTGGTATACCCGATGGGGTGTATGAAACCTTCTTTCCGCAGTTTCTCGATCTCAGCTTTGACGATAGGGACCTTTGAAGGGTGGATGGGTTGTTACTTTTGGAGAACATGAGCAACATTAGCCCATGTTTCTATGTAGTGTTTGATGATTTAAGGATCAAGCCCATGCATCTCGGTATAGGAACAAGCACAGATATCACAGAATTCCTAAAAATTTGTTTTGTATGAGGTGAGTTATTCAGGGGAGCAAGATGCTCCAAGTGTAATATCTTCAAGTCTCACAGGTGTGGTTGATATATCAATGTTAATTTTTGGTGAAATGTTGAACATGTTACCTTCTTCAAAGACGCCAGGTGTCAGAATCATATTTTTAAACCAGTTGACACTTCCATGGATGAAGTATTTCGCTTCGACAGAGAATTGATCCGATGATGAAGAAGGTTCATTGGGGATGAAAAAGGAACGATGATGCATATCATCCCAAGGATATTTAGGAGTTGAAAGATATTTAAGAATCTCCTCGTCATTATGAAAGGAGCGCGTGGATACATCCGATGGGTCTTCTATGACTGAGGAGGGGGGAGGACTACTGGAGCTAGAGATCATGTAAATGGTGTTAATGGTGTACGAGGAAGAGGCCAGAGTGTGGATCTCCTCAAGTAAAGTGATTTCAGACTCACGAGAGTGCTTACAAAGGTCATTGAGGAGTGATCGGTACTCCGGTAAGTTTGGGAAATGATGTGAATAATGACCATATAGGCCACAAACTGCACATGTGTGGTTGGTTCAAAACAATTTGCTTTTAACCGCAAGTATGGTTGGTACGTTGACAACTAGGGTGTCATCAGTATCGACTACAATGCTCATGTGAGTGCGAAGGATAGGAAAATCGATACAATTTTGTGTCTCATGGCCTTGGACATCGCATAAAGCACATGTAGGAGGAGGGCATGGTTATGTCATCGCTTTGGGTGTCTTTCACCCAGTCTTTGTCGAAGGAGGGGGAGTAGTAGTAGAGATAGAAGCAATCATTTTTGTACCAGGGGGTGGGTGTGACATCGCCTCAATAGGTTGGACGACAGTCAACACGATCTGGGGAGTTGGGGGAGGGGTCAATGGGTCTAGGTACCACACAGGAATACCCAAAGTGAAACCAGGTAGGTTGATAGTAGCTATGACAGGCTTACTCACGATGTCAGAAGGTGCAAAGAGGAAGGGGATAGTGTGTATGGGGAATGAACCCCAATAATTCCTCGAGGGCTGCGGTTGAGGTTACGACTGAGGTTGCGAGGAGGTCAAAATGTTACCAGATGTGATAGTGCACAAATATGATATATTAGTCGACGAAGGATTAGGTGGTAAGGAAAAAAAGGTGCCTATCATATGAGCATTGGAAAATAATCTTAGGGAAATGATAGACAGGGAAGGCATGTACATGTTGTCGATGGTAGTGTCGATAGTAGGGAGGATGTGTTCCGGTGTGGCTAGTCCCTTTGGATCATAGTATGTTAGTTGGTCGATGGTCATGATCTTCCCATCATGGGGAACATCAAGATTTTAAAGACGATAGAAGTAATGACTCGCATTGCATACATATAACTACGTACTACGAGGAGGTTGTAATCGAATTGGACATTGACAACCTCAATGCCAATCAACACTATTTTTTTGGCTAACTCAATAGGGACGTTCGTGAGGACACCTTGGGGTTGAGAAACATGACCATCATAGGGGAAAATAACAGTGGAAGAAGGTTGAAGGGTTGGGGATCTAAGTTTCTGCCAAACAAATATTTACATAACATAGGTGGATGCCCCTTCATCAATAACACATCGATGAATAACCAAATTTTGAATCATGACCGAAACTTGGAAGGCAACAAATGATGGAATTCAGGGTTCTCCTTGATCTAGGTTGAAATTGATAAACCTAGAGTTAGAGGGATTGATGACACCTAATGTGGATAACAACGCTTTGCATTGTGAAGGACAAGTTTTGAGAAATTCCAGAGCAGACATGGCCGAGGGATACTGGTCCAGGTCATCAACAATATTGTAGTTGAGCATGCTCTGGCACTGGAGTTGTTCGCGATGCGACACAAAGGGAACCGTAGGAATTTGACAGTCCCATCTGTGGGGGGTCTCAGAAAATGTAAAGAAATATCAAGAGCGGTGGAGGTAGATGTTACAGAGGGGTTAACGTTTCCGTGGTGGAGCCATATTGGTTTCGTCGAGTCTGTAGGTTGAAATTATACGATAACGTCATAAGGTGATGGATACCAAGACCAATGGGTTGACCCATAGTAGTGGGTGCGGGGGTTTATGGTACCAAGGGTTGGGTTGCAACCATTCCTATATTTGGTACAGGGTTTTGCAGCAGCATAGGTGGAGGACCTAGTGGTGCTAGGTTTGGTTGAGCCGGAGCAATCGCGTTGGGGTAATCTTGATTATCAATTTGGAGTAAATGGCGAACATGATTCATATGAGGACACTGATGTGTATAATGGTTGTAAGTGTTACAAATGGCACACATTTGGTTATTCTGTAATTGTGGGTGCTTCCTAGGTCAAGGGGGACACTAAGGATTCTGTGTAGGGGGGTTGGATCCATTATTGTTCAAAGAGTTGGGTTGTTGGCCACCTCCTAGAGATTGGTTGTTTCCCCGATTCCTACCTCTCTTATTTCTTCCCTTCCCTTGTTGGTTATTGTGGGTGGGTTGATTAGGGAGGTTATAATGTCCATCGATCTGTCCTTGAGGAACAGGAGGATTCGGGACTGGAGCAGGAGTAGGTTGCAAAGATGGTGAGTAATAGGCAGGAGCAGCTGAAGGGGATGCAAATCCTACCATCTGGCCATTACACAAGTATACCTATCAATTCATTCTGTCATCATGAGGAACTAGTGTGGGAGGCACATAGGAAGGTGTAGATCCAGACTGAGTCGTTACACGTGATAAATCAGGGGCGTAACTTGGATGGGAAACACTAGGGGTGTTACTGAAATGGAGGGCATCTAAGGAGAGGCCACGTAAAAGTGGGATGTTCAGTCATAGATCAATGAGTCCATCAACAAAATCAGATTCTCCCGGTGTATCTAGATGTGAGGAGCCAACATGGGCAGCATAGTGTATAATGGTAAACATATAACCTGATTGGGCATAGATGAGATCAAACTATTGTTCCTTCTGGATGGCTTCCTCATCGGTTTTTGGGTTCTCAAATTTAATGCCTTTGGCGATGGGGGGGAGTAAGGTTTTAAGAAACCAACCTAGGAAAATCCTATCATCTAACTGGATCTTACACAAGCTACAACGATGACGCCATTCATGGATATCATCCATGATATGGGTAGCTATGTTTTGTCTACAAGATAATAGAATTTCCACACCCTCATCATATTGAATGGGTAACTGGAAGTACTGGAGAAACATTGAGGATATAAAGGAAAAGTTTGGGTAGGTAGCATGAGGAAGTTCGATATACCATTTGGATGCAACACTTGTGAGTGTGCGTTGAAATAACCACAGTTAGATAGAATTGTCCACTATGTTGTTAGATGAACACCATAAGTGGAATGAAATAATATGGTTTTGGGGGTCTTCTCCCACCTTTCCCTCAAATTTAGGGATTTCTGAGGGGAGTTTGGTAGGCATGGGAGGCCATAATGGGTTATGAAGGATGGGGTCATTATTCAACCATGCCAAATCAGGCAGGTTGAGATTAGACATGAAATGTATACTAGGCCCAATCGTGGATCGGGAAGGGCTAGCAATGGTGTCGACACCAGTAGGAATGCAGTTCCCATGGGTAAATAGGGGTGGGTAAGGTTGACTTACGACATTAGGGATAGTCACTGGGATGGTAGGAATAGTCGGAATGGATGTGGAAGGGCCACTGTCCTCATGCATGAATGGTGGTATGGTAGGAACCACAGTGGTTGGAGTGGGGCCACCACTAGTGTGTAGTGAACCAACATCAATGTGTGTGATGGCAAAGGGCCCACTAGGACCAAGACCTGTCAGTCCAATAGAATGGATACCCGGAATGGTGGGTGGAAGGGACACAAGCCCACTATCAATCGTCCCCCCTTGAAATGGGTTCGAAGGTGCACCATCCATGGGGATAGATGGGGAAGTGAACAAGGTAGGTTTAGATTGATAGGAATTGAATCTGAATCAGAGGCAGTATATGGCTCCGAAGGTCATGAATAACGTTGAATATGGATCTGACGGTGATGGTTCAAGGAACCGAACTGAGGGGTATTCCCCCTAATCCTGTGTGAGTAGCGTGGTTGAGAAATGGTGACATGGTGGTGTGTTATATAATGAATGTAGGCGTAAGAGTGTCGACCGCAGGCTCAAAAACCAAACTGCAACCGAGTGTACAGAAGGGGAGTGTACAAATGGTGGCTCATAAGCCAAAAAGAAAGCGCTAAAACCAAACTGCAACAACATCTTATAAGAAGTGATTCTACAAAAAAGTGGCCAGAAATCAAACAAAAAACACTAGCTAGAAATAAAATGACGCACTAACCTATGGGGTATGAGTGCAAGAAAAATCCTAGCTACAAGCTGAAAGCCCCTCATAAATCATATCCTCTGCAAGGTGATGAAATTTCAGTCAAACAATACGAAATGGAAGAACAATAGGCTAAGAGAATCCCACTACTGATAGGGAGCTCGAGTAAATGATCCCTAGATAGAATGGAAACTAGGATACCTCGTTCATGATATGTCTAGAGTGTTTTACTGACACTACTTCCCTTTGGACCTTGACACCTAGTATACTCCAGCATACACGAGGAGGACTATGAAGGGTTATCCTTCGATACAAAATGGAGTGCGGTATTCCACCCCGGCTTCTGAAACCCCTTCATTGTGGCTAACTACCGTAGAGAGGGGGGGCATCCAACAGACTTGTTGTAACTGTGTCAACAAGTACAAGAGGATTTTGTTCCCCTAACAGACAACAACTATGTCTCAAATATAAGTGACAAAGGGGTGTTGTTTGGATTCCTATCCTTAGTGTCCTAACTTAGCTACAAGATTGTTTTGGTCCTAAAATGAGGTTACAATGTTGGTTGAGTTAAGTTAATTTTTTAGGATATCTTGGGGTCATGAACCAATCATTTTATTTTAGGGTGTGATATGTGTGTACAAGTGATGTGTAAAAAATATAAACCCCAATGATCTCATGGTCAAGACGCAAAAATGCAGATAAATAATAGTAAATGACAGTAAATATAATGCAAAATCACAACTAATTCTTCCATAAAATAAAGTATACACAAGTAAATGAGCACTTAAGGAACTGATCAGGTTGTAGGAAACACACATGGGGTCTCAAATACTAAGCTTGACTCAAGGGGATCACATACAAGGAAAATAAGACCCCAATTATCCAGGTGGTTGTAATGGATCAGATCTAGACAGAAACAGGTCGGGAAGGGGTAGAACACAGATAGGGGGTCTGGAACAAGGATATCAAACACCAAAAAGGAATGAAAAACTACATGATGCACCTGTCAGCAGAATAGGTGCAATCAGGGTTGCACAAAAATGTGAAACAATCGCGATCGAAACAAAAAAATAGTCGAAAAACTTAGGTCGCACAAAACAAGGGTTTATGTGCAACAAGTCACATAAAACAGGGTCACAATAGCGACCGAGGTCACTCTGAGCATCGAGACAAGTGCAATCTAGAGTTATGGTCCATGTTGCACTTATCGGGGGGAAAGGAGTGACCTAGGTCGCGCTTATTGGGTTAAAAATGTGTGACCTAGTTGCAGTTTTCTGTCGAATAAGTGCGATGTGACTGGAACTAAATTTTTTTTTGGAAAAATGCTATCTGCTTGGCCCTAGGGGGTAGGTACAAAGGCAAGACTGGTTCAAATCTGCCGCGAGGGGTCCATATCTGTTATGACTAAAGGTATCAAAAGATAAAAAAAACCAGTAGAAACACCTGCAAAAACAAATATTCAAAAGGATTGACCAAGTGGAGTCACCAAAACAGTAGTGGGGATTTCTCCCCTACTACGTGCAAAAGCACCTACCCTAGATCAACTAGATCATAGGGTAGAGTTCAATGGTGTGAAGTGTCTTTCAACCTCGAATTACAACAATAACTAACAATAAGAAAGAAAAGAAATATTTTTTATATTTTTTATTTTATTTTCTAACTAACAACAAATACCAACAATAGGCATGCCTTTCTTTGAAGTGGGCCACTGCAGCCGTCCGAGGAAATGGTCCCATGACTTGACGGTTTGGGTCTCTAGTCAACTCCACTAGTGGTTTTCAAATAGTGGGAATGGATCCAAATGGGTAATGGAGAAATATCAACATACACCGTGGGATTAATATGACAAAGTGTGATGATAATGGCAAAAGGTGAAAAGATGATGAAAAAGTGTAAAAGTGTTTCTGGAATGGTCAAAAAGTGTTTGTGGTGAGACCTTCACAATGTATTTATAGGCTAGTACAACGTTTTTTGACCCATGGTATTTTTTATGCATGGCATTTATCTATGGTTTTTTACCCTTCTCATTTTTAGGGTTATTTGGTCCTTTTTTGGAGAGAGTGGGGACAGATCACAATAAATGCTCAACTTCCCTTCATTTATGGGGAAGGAATAATAGTGTTTTGGACCATATTTGGTGTAATTTTAGTTGTGAGGGTCAAAATCGAGGAAATAATGGTGGGAATATGATGTATGGTTATGGTTTGGACCAAAGAGAGTTACACAGACAATTTTTGGTGTTAACACAATTAAATTAAAATCCAGACAACAGATAAGGTATACCTAGAGAAAATGAGTATAAATTAGGTAAATAAGCCAAGGTGGATGTGAATAATTACCTACTCCTTTGAATCATTGTCCTTCAACTAACTCTTAATAATAATAAAAATTACCCAAAGCCCATGCTTTCCATAACAATCCTCCAAGTCTAAGCCATGTAACAATGTTCACTACATAAATTAGGAGGCCACAAATCCACCATTGAGACAAAGACACACAGTTAAATCAGTAGAATACATAGGTGTTGATATAGTACCATGATGTGCCAAGCCTCCCTTAAGATGTGAAAGGAAAAAAAGAATCATTTCCCCAAATACAAGCTATACACCACTTGCAAAGAAGTAGTCAAAAATAAAAGTATAATAATACTAATATTCCAAAAGAAAGTTGCCATGAGAAACTGAGTCCACCTAAAACCTTCACAATAGTGTGTCTAAACCATGAAATAAGACCATACTTGTTGAAATATCGTACCATTGCAATTAGTGCAACAACGTTGCAAACCATGTGAGTGTGTCCCAAGCTACTAATTAAGCCAAACATTCCTCCCATGTCACAACACTTATGAAGAGAAGGACAGACAAACTAAGGATTGCACCTCTGTCCTCCTTGAAATTCGTCTTCATTATTGCAATTGTGGAATCACTTTGGGAAAATCTATGTTGGGAAATTTTCTTGGGTTGAAAACATTGTTCTAGTTTTTTTTTTGTCATAATTGTTGTTGAATTTATCTCGATTCTCACATCACGAAGGAGTCGATGCAAGTTAATGCTAGTCTTTTTTGACACATTAGTGGCAATGAAAACTGGGAAAAACAACAATCTATAACTTGGAGGGATGATTCAAGATACTTCCAAAATGAATTTGAATATGGTGTAAAAATATGAAACGTAGGAAAATGAATTAGCTTTCCAAATATATAATTTTTATTTTCTGAAATTGTGTATAACTAAGTGGGATTTGTGTTTCCCCAACATTAATATGTTAAGTTTAATGCAAAATTTAGTGTATATGTGTTTGCTACACATAGTGCAACCTTGTAGTACCTAAATGATGGAATTTTACTACGAAAATTGTCGATATGTAGAGAACACGTAGAATATCTAGTGCATGGTTATTTTTTTAAAATTTATTTTCTTAATTTTATATTTTGTTTAATTACCAAATTTAGTGTATCATTGAAATGAGAAGGCATTTCATTAGTGCAACCTAAAGGGGTCTTAACACTCTCAAACATGTGTGTGTGTGTGTGTGTGTGTGTGTGTGTGTGTGTGTAAATGTGTGTATGTATGTATGTATGTATATGTGTGTGTGTGTGTGTGTGTGTGTGTGTGTGTGTGTGTATGTATGTATGTATGTATATGTGTGTGTGTGTGTGTGTGTGTGTGTGTGTGTGTGTGTGTGTGTATGCATATATACATATAGCATGTATCTTTGTGTTCTAGTGTGCATTATAATTTTGGTAAAAACTGCATAAGGAGAAAAAAAGTTATAGAAGAAACAAAGGCAGCATGTTTTTTAGGATTCTGGTATATGACAGGTGAAAAATATATTAAACCAAACCAGTAGCAAGTTTGGAAAACCAAACCTAAATCCAAACCTACCTAGTTAGAAAACAACTAATTTCTCGACCTTGTTCAAATTTGGAGAAACACGCACGCGTAGGAGCACGTGTGCGCTTCTGAAACATGCACATGATTTAAAAGTGTGCATGTGCTCTAAAAGAGTATGCACGTTTTTATAATTAAAAAAAATGTGTTTTTGTATTTTGGCCATAACTTCCTATCTAGGAATTAGCTTTTGGATTTCTTTAGCTCATTGAAAAGGTCTTGAATAGATCTACATGATTAAATCATTATTATTTTATGTTTATACACAAATTTTTGGTTATTTGAAAATTAATGGAAAATATGGATTTAGGTCATGATTGATACCTCAAACGACTACATAGTCCCTTTAATGATGATATTGGTGTTCATTGATATTCGGGTTCCCTAATAAGATTTTTTTAATGAGATATAGATTCATGAATATGTTTCCAGGGCCTTTGACATGGCCAATAGAGGAAAACTAAATCTTGGGACATAAAATATGCTTCTAGCCATCCATGGTCAAGAAGGTTTCCTTCACCAACTAAACATGGCCTACTAAGGGTAGCATTAACCTATGATTGAGTATGCATGCTAGTTCCATTATGTGGTTTTGAGCAATAAGTGCATGTCTTAGGTCCTTGATAATGATGTTTTGTGGAAGAATACCTTGCCTTTGGACCTACATAAACTGTTAAGGCATGTAGATCCATTAACAATGCCTCAAATCACTACACATTGTTTGAAATTGGTATCCATGGTGTTATGTACCCATGTCTTGGGGAATTGGGTTCTTATACATGGTAAAGGAGGAGACTTAAACTTCATGCCCAAAAAGAATATTCTAGCCATCTAGGGATAAGATGGTTCCCTCCACTAAGCATGCATGCCCTCATGATAGTATAATTGACTTATGATTGAGGATGTTGGTGTCATTAGGTGGTTTTGAGTAGTATTTACATGTATTAAGGCTTTGGGAATGATGTTCTAGGGAACAAGACCATGTTTTTGGACTTGAACAAATCATTGAAGCATCATAATCCATGAAGAATGCCCCAAAATAGCACACATAATTTAGTTTGGGTATCAACGACACTATATATCTAAGATTTGTTTCCTTAGGACCTTATACATTGTTAGTGGAGGAGACCTAAAACATGGGAACCATTGAATGGAATATTATAGCCATCCTAAGAAGGTTTCCTCCACAAACCACACATGTTCTGTTTATGGTATCATTAGCCTATGATTGAGGATGTTGGTTTAATTATGTGCTTTTAAGCAATTTGTAGGTGGTTCGTGACCTTGGGAATTATGTTCTAAGGAAGAATGTCTTGCCTTTGTCCCTAAAGAAACAATTGAGGCATACAAATCCATGAACAATGACTCAAGGCATGACACATGAATTCACAAGTGTATCCATGGCACTATGTAAAAGAGCTCGGGAATTCTGGCCTTGGACATGGTGAGTGGAGTGTTGAATCTTGGGCCCTATTTCTAAATGAATATTCTATCCATCTAGGGCTAAGGAGGTTTCTTCCACCAACAACATATGGAATCCCGATGTTATCATTGGCATATGATTTAGAATGTCGGTGCCATTAGTTAGTTTTGTGAAATATGTACATGTAAAGACTTGGGAATGATGTTCTGATGAAGAATACTATGCCCTTGGACATATATAAACCATTTACAATTACTCAAAGAACCATGCATGACTTCATAAGGGGATCTATGGTGCTATGTACCCAAGTCTTGGAGACATAAGGCCTTAGACATGTTCATGGGAGGAGACTTGAACCTCTGTCCTTAAAGTAATATTATAGTGATCCAAGGATAATAAAGTTGAAACCATTGACCACACATGGCCTCTTGATTATGACTAAGGATTCCAGTTCCATTAAGCATTTTTTATTAGTATGTACATGTCTTATGACCTTGAGAATGGTGTTCCAAGGAACAAATCCATGCCTTTGATCCTAACAAATTATTGAGGCATTTAGAGTTGTGAACAATGCCTTGAATCACATTGCATAACCTGGTATGGGTATCCACAACACTGTGGATCTAGATTTTGTGGCCTTGATACCTTAGACATGGTTAGTGGAGGATACCTAAAGCTTAGGACCTAAATGAATCTTCTATTCATCCAGTTCTAAGAAGGCTTCCTCCACCAATAACACATGGCATGTTAAGGTTATCAATGGCCTATGTTTGAGGATTTCGATGCCATTAGGTAGTTTTTTAGCATTATGTAGGTGTCCTAGGGCTTGGGAAGGACATTTCAAGGAAGAAGACCATGCCTTTGGCCCCGAAGAAACCATTGATGCATCTAGAAACATGACTAATTCCTTGAAGAATAGAACATGACTTCACAAGCTTAGGGCTTGGAATTATGTATCCAATTTTTGAACTCTCTCCCTCCTTCTCTCTCCCCCAAACTTCTCTCTCTCCCCATATCTCTCTCTCTCTCACCATTCCTCCCTCTCTCTCCTACTGCATATTCCCCTATCTCCTTCTCCATATCTCTCTACACCAACTCATTCTCTCTCCCTCTCACTCTCTACCTCTCTGTCTCTCTCTACCTTTGTCTCCTTCTTACCCTCTCTCCTACCACCTCCTCTCTCTCGATCCCTCCTTTAATCTCTCTCCACACGTTACCCTTTAGCTTTCTCTTTCGTTTATCACCCTCACCCTAAACATTATTCTCTCTCATTGTCTCTCTCCCTCCTTCCCTCTGTCTTTTTCTCTCTGTCCCTTCCTCTCTCCCTTTATCTCTCACACCCTCTTTGTTTCTTTTTAACTCTCACTATCCAAACCTTATCTCTCTCATTATGCCCCCCCCCCCCTCTGTCTCTCTCACTCTCTCTCTCCTTCCCTCTCCTATTCATTATCCCTGCCTCTCTCTCCCTCTCTGACTATTTCTACCACCATCACTCTCTCATGCTCTCTACCTCTTACTCTCCGCCTCTCTCTCTTGCTCTATCCCCCAGACCTCCACCCCTCTCTCTTCCCCTCC
Organism: Pseudotsuga menziesii; assembly: GCA_001517045.1. Classification (NCBI taxonomy): domain Eukaryota; kingdom Viridiplantae; phylum Streptophyta; class Pinopsida; order Pinales; family Pinaceae; genus Pseudotsuga; species Pseudotsuga menziesii. Next base: position 354,660 of record LPNX010036709.1, read on the forward strand.
CTCTCTCCCACTCCATATTCCCCATATCCTTCCCCCTCTCTCATCACTTTACTCCATCTCCTGGTCTTTTTCCTCCCTCCCTCTCTCCCCTCTTGTTCTCTCTACCTCTCACTCTTCACCTCTCTCTCTCTCTCTCTCTCTCTCTCTCTCTCTCTCTC
>LPNX010036709.1:355027-368880 GCA_001517045.1 Pseudotsuga menziesii
ACTCATTGACACCAATATCCTCAATTATAAGTCAATGATATTATCACCAGCATAGATCCAAATCCTAGGCTCTATCAAGCGCCAAGAAGGATCAAATCTTTGGAGGTGAAAACCTCTTCTTAAGTATTGCACTCAACTATCAGCTTTGGTGTGATTCAGACCAAAAGACACATCTTTTTTATTTAAGGTTGACATATAATATTTTTATTATTAATATTTAATACTATTTATGGCCGACATATAATATTTTTTTCTTATTTCTTATTTTGTTAGGAAAGAATATTACAACATCTCCCCCATACATGGTTTTAAAACCATGTGCAAGGCCCTCCTAAAACCATGGGTTGTTTAGGATGCCTTGCACATGGTATTAAAACCATTTGCAACAACCTCCTAAACCATGTACAATAAAACCATGGGTTGTTTAGGAGGCCTTGCAGATGGTTTTAAAATCATTTGCAAGGTCCTCCTAAACCATGTACAATAAAACCATAGGTTGTTTAGGAGGCCTTGCACATGGTTTTAAAACCATGTGCACGACCAACATTTTTTTCATGGATAGTTCAATTTTTTATTTTTTTTATTTTGTTAAGTAGGAACATTACAACATCTCCCCCATATTGTGTTGTTTTTTTACCGACCTTTTTTTCAACGATAATTAATTTTTTTGTTTTTTATTGTTTTGTTAGGTAGGAACATTACAACATCTCTCCCATATTAGGTTGTTTTTGTGGACGACATTTATGTAGCGTTATGTAACATTACATAACGTTACAAGATATCCCCCATACTGGGTTGTAGAGCACCTCTCGGTGCAATGAGGCCATGTATTCTTAGTGGAATAAACCTTCTTATCCCTAGATGGATAGAAGATTATTTTAGGGCCTAAAATTCAAGTCTCCTCCCTGACCATGTTTAAGGCCCCAATTCCCTAAGACATGGATACATATCACCATAGATATCGATTCCAAGTCATGTGCAATGAGTTGAGACATTTTAAATGGATCTACATGCCTTAATAGTTTATGTAGGTCCAAAGGCAAGGTATTCTTCCACAAAATATCATTCCCACGACCCGAAGACATGTAATTATTTCTCAAAACCACAAAATGGAACTAACATACTTGATCATAGGTCCATGATACCATTATGAGGCCATCTTCGATTGGTGATGGAAACCTAGGCTTAACCATGTATGGCTAGAAGCACTGTTTGTGTCACAATGTTCAATTCTCCTCTACTAGCCATGTCGAACGCCCTAGAAATATAGCCATGAAACTTGTCTCTCATTTATAAAACCTTATTAGAGCACCCAAATATCAATGAACACCAATATCATCATTAAAGGGACTATGTAGTGGTTTGAGGTATCGATCATGACCTAAGCACATATTTTCTATCTGTTTTCAAAATAAGCAGCAAAATTGGTATTAACTTGAAATAATAATGATTTAATCATGTATATCTATTCAACACCTTTCGAATGAGGTAAAGAACTCCAAAAACTAATGTCGTGATAGGAAGTTATGGCCAAAATACTAAAGCACATTTTTATTATTATAAATGCGCACACCCACTTTTAGAGCACGTGCTTGGTTTTAAAGTTATTGCACGCTTTTGTAAAGGCGCATGCACATTCTTGTGCATGCCTAATTGGAAAAATATGTGGCTATTTGCGTGTTTGTTTGGGCATCAAACCTACAGAAAACAGGACACATGCATGTTCTTTTGAAAGTGCACACATTTGTGCATGAGCATGTTTGTGAAAACCCCATTGCCACTTTTGAGGCCACCAATTCTCAGGGAAAAATTACAAGGGTTTATAAAACCACTAGAGCTCATGGTGTTTCTCTGTGGAAGTAGAATAGATGAAAATGGTCATAATAAAGAGTGCATCATATTCACACGCCTAGAAACCACCTCCAGTGTTAATCACAAGCTTGCCTTCAATGTTTCTCCACTAAAACTAAAGCACTCTCGCCATTTTCATAGCAAACATCGACATAAACTGCTAACATATAAATTATAGAACAACCTCTCTTCTCAACAAATTTCCTTTTTCCTGTATGTATACATATGCCCTGCAATAGGAGTGTCCATTAACTGAAATTTTCAAAATCTTCCTTGCAATTATTGGACACTTCACGATGTCCATTCCTAGAATCCTATTGGATTAAGTGACATGATTGTGGGAAAATTGTTCTTCCTTGCAGCTAGGATGTACACACCTACTCTTTTAGAGATGAACCTATCAACTCTCAAGAGGATACACATATTCTTAACAATTAGACCCAACTCAAATTATATATGTATCAAATTTAAGATATGTTTCAAGTTCCTTAAAAAAATGAATATAACTTTAAAATTTTTGAATAAACAAATATAATTTTACATTTTCTTTAAACATATATTTTTTCTTATATACTAAATTGTATTTTCTACATAAAGATTACTATTATGATTTGTAATATATGGAATAACAATCTCATTAACAAAAAATAACGAGCCTTTGACTTTTTGGGGTGCAACAGACTTGTAGTGTAAGAATGTGATTGTGATCTCTTTGGTCTTTTCTTTTGTTCTTTATGTGTGCACCAGTCCTCTGTAACGACACTAGCAATCCTGTGTAACGACACTCTTGTGGCGTAATGATGTGATCTCCTTGGTCTGGTCTTTTGTTCTTTTTGTGCAGCAATGCTGCACTGCAATGACGTGCTCCGACTTAATAGAAAATGTTGCGTGTTTCTTTATGTAACCATTTTTTTAATCTAAATGTTGTTACTTCAATCCCACCGTCTTAATAGCCTCTCTATTCACTATATTGGTGACTCTATATTCTCTATCTGGGTCAACTTTATATATATATATTTAGGAATGAAAACAAATTTTATATTAATGTAAAGTTGTGTTTGAGTTACAATAATATAAGAGATCAAAATGTAATTTTTATAGATTAAGTTTGTACTATAAATAAACTAGCAGTACATCCTCTCTATAATGGTAGACTTTGATCCAATTGTTTATCATAAACAAGAAAAACATACAAGAATCTACTTCAAATTACTGATTTTTTATCTTCATTTCGTTCAAACTGCTGAAATCGAATATCAAAGAAGCTATTTAAACAAAACCAAATGACCATTTCTATAGTATGAACCTACAGAAAAAAGAGAGAAACATAATCTGTCATTCATCTTGCCCAAAGAAAGGATATCAGCTTCATTCTTTAATTTTCTCTCGACATGATTGAAAGATAAGAAAGTGAAATGTTTTATCAATCTTTGTGTATTATCTAACTAGTAATGGAACTCCAAGACCTTCCCAATACCCAATCTATGATAACTTGAGAATCACCTTATACCTATAATTACCTATAAGTACTCATGGTTCTAACTCCTAATCAGGCATAACTAACCTTTCCTTTTCCCCTACAAAAGCTGAATACTTTCCGACTTCCCATTCCTCGTTTGGTCACGAACCACTCCCAGCCAAGAGTTACTGCTCTAAATACTAGGCAGGGACTCTGAGCCATTAATAAGACCGTCCCACTGCCTGCCAACTAGCCAACTAGCCCTTATAAGTGGTTCTTTTACTTTCCCATCCTTCTGCCGGGCTCCTTTCACCTGTTTGAACTGCTGCCTGTTCTTTACTTTAAATGGTTCCGGTAGAGCAAAAGATCATTTAGTCTCATAATAGCAGAAACCCCATATACACTTTATATGTAATTAACCCTATGCATTAAACTCTCTATTAACACCTAAAAGCTTATGAACCTATAATGCAATAATAACTAAGTCTTTTATATATACACTGTAACTTTGTATGTTATTTTAACTATATTAAAAAATGTAAGTCATTAGATTAGATTCTTGTAATAGACCTTTCAGCTCCACCTTCCCGCAACCTAATTCTATATTCTATAATATATATTTCCTGTCCCGAACCTAGCTCGGCGGCTGCACTAGCTGGTAAATGTGGCGGTGGCTTCCATATTCACTCTAATGGTTTATAATTATAAAACGATTGGGGGCGTAATCTGCGCATTATAATTATAATACCCAGTCATATCCAGGCATACCATACCTTACATTTAAGTTTAGGATGATGTTGTTTCCAATGGTTGCTGGATCATTTTATATGACATATCTGAAATTTATGTTTATGATGATGCTAGTTGCTGGAACTTGGATCATTTTCTATGCCAGAATTCCAGTAAATTCTGTTTCTAATTCTTCAACCCCATGGAGATACGACGTGTTTCTGAATTTCAGAGGGCCGGATGTGAGAAGAGGATTTGTTGATCATCTGTACAACGCCCTGACCAGCGCAGGGATCCATGTGTTCCTCTATTCTCATCAACTCAACAAGGGAGATAATATCACCACAACCTTACAACATGCGATTGAGTCCAGTCAAATCAGGATTCCTATTTTCTCTCCGAATTATGCAAATTCTGTGTGGTGCCTCAACGAATGCTTGCTTATTGCAACACAGAAGCACGGGATGACCGTTCCTTTGTTTTACAGAGTGGATCCTTCGCATGTTCGTCACCCTCAGCGATCTGACAGCCCATTTTCTCAAGCATTCCAACACTTTCAGACTCGAGAGGAAGTTGATGAATGGAAGGCTGCTCTGTTCACAGTGTCTTCTCTAGCTGGCTGGTCCTTGGACGACACAAACGGGTCTGTACATCTTTCTGTTTGTTCGCTCATTAATTTTTGTTTCGATAATCTTTGTCTGATATCGATTGTTTTTTCCATACTCTATTTGCGTTTGCAGATATGAAGCAGAGCTCGTGAAGCGAGTGGTGCAGGACGTGCGTAAACTTTGTAAAGGAAGGTGGGGCCACTGGGGTCTCATGGGGCGCTTAGCTTGGGCTTCATATCGATTAAAAGATGGGGCACTGCGCTTCATATATTGGGCGCGCCGAGCTTTATAACTATATTAATTCATAATTATGATAACCCTTAAAAGAAAATATGTTGTATGATGTCCGATTCTCGAATCTTTCCATTGTAGCATATGCTTGTCTGATAATTTTATGCTCTTGAATTTTGTAAAATTCCATATTGTCAAAAGATGGTTTCCTTGAGTTTGATTTTGTTTTTTGAATTGATGATACCATTGAATCATATTTGAATGGGATGATATTCCCAATGAATCAGAAGGCCATCCCATCAAAAGTTCTCCAATTAAGCTCTCCACCGTCATAACGCTCTCCACCGCCTCGGGGTGAAGTGGCTGAGCTACCTGGCGAAGTTGTAGAGTTTGCACAAGATGAGTTGGAGCCGCGGGGAGTAGAGACGGAGGAGCCGGACGCCATGAGACGGACTGGCAGAACACCACCAGTTCTTAGGGCGAATTCGGGGAAAAAGACGCCTCACTGGTGGATTTTGAATACCAGTGATGATTCAATCGAGAAATTGACCAGAAAACTTATCAATATTTTCTTGTATTTACTAAGAATAGTAAACCAACTTTTATATTTTATGAATAGTAAGAGTAGTAAACCAACTTTTCTACACTTAACAGAAAGCTCGAGGCTAAACAAAAAGCCTAACTTTGAAGAACTAAAATCACTAAATTAATAACTTTACCCCACTCAAAAAAAATGTACACAAAACTTATTAATTGAATTAACCTTGAAATTAGGAAGCTAGGCTATAAAAAGATTATAATTTTGAGTAGAGGTTTGGTGATCACTAAATTAATAACTTTACCCTACTCAGAAAAAATGTACACAAAACTTATCAATTGAATTAACCCTTGAAACTAGGAAGCTGGGCTATAAAAAGATTATAATTTTGAGTTGAGGTTTCGTGATCACTAAATTAATAACTTTACCTCACTCAGAGAAAATGTACACAAAACTTATCAATTGAATTAACCCTTGAAACTAGGAAGCTAGGCTATAAAAAGATTAAAATTTTGAGTTGAGGTTTCTCACGAGTGCCAAGCTGATCATCTCATTACTTATTAAAACATAGAAGATACAACTTCATCCTCTTGATCGTTTAAATTCAAATCATCAATTAATATCATACTTTGACAACAATTTTATATTTTTTTATTCAATATCAATGTTTTGTTTTTATATAATTATTATATAATTGATTTTTAATGGTTAACATAGTTAAATTAAACAATTTTGCATCAATTGCATGTTTTCATTTTGTTGACCAATATTGTATCATGTTTATTTTTAAAAAGGTTTTTTTAATTGTGAAAAAGGCGGCCAATATATTGTAAGTATAGAGAGGGGAGTAGGGTATTGGGGGTGTGTAAAAATGAGTCTCTAGTAAAAATTGCAAATATATCTTAAAAATAGGGATTTTTTAATTGGAAAGATGTATTGGGAGGGGGCTCAAGAAAAGGATTTTGATAGGTATTTATCAGTGAAATTAAAGGTATTATTTAATATCCCATAAAAGATGACGCTATGGCATAATTTCACTAAATAAAGACCCAATAACATTTATACAAAATGTTTATAAATCATAATCACTTGGATCAAATTGCACTTTCAATTTGTCCAATTAATCAATTCTAATATCTTCATTAAGTTATAAACCCATCATAATCAATATCTTATTTTTCTCATGGTTCGTTAATCTGAAATGCATGGCTTTGATATTAAGGTATGTCCACTTCAAAATGCACTCAACACTCTTGGCTTTACTCATGCCATTGGTTTTTGTTCTTACGATGGCATATTTAAATAATGATATACATAACCAACCATCCTATAACCTTATGATTCGCCAATTATTGGAGTCCTAAATGACTTTGAAGCCACCCTATGGAAAAATGATCAACCTATTATTAGTATTGCACTTAACTTTGAGGGTAGTAACAACAAAGTGATGCGGCACGATCCAAATTAACCAACAATCATGTAATTGATAGACAAGTTTCAAAGACTCCATCTTATACGTATGTTTCTATAAAACAAATGTCTTATAATATAATTAATAAATATAAAGTTTTAAAGTTATATAAATTTAATTTTAAAAATCATTATTACATATTATTTAAAAAAAAATCATTTGTCCTTGCAAATAACTTGTAACTCAAAAAAAAAACATGCACCTTCCTGTACAAAGACCATTAATGTCCAACCATCTCTACTTTATTTTTGAAATAAGCCTTATCACTTTGTATTCAATTACATCAGTTTATTGGTTGTACTTTGGGTGGTTGGGAGGAATGAATGTTATCCTCCTCACCCCGGTTCAATTCTTACAAGTGACATGTATGTTCTTGTTGAGTCACTATGAATATATGAATTATGAATGAATGTAATCTCGATTCTCGTGCTAATATGACATTATGATAGGTGGATTAGCCCTCTAACAAATGGTGAACCACCTCTTATCCGTGTGACTTGCAATGACAAAATCTGATGAGGGGATTCGATTATGTACTCCATAGTGAAAGCAATTAACAAATGTATTAAGATGATATTGTTCAATAATCTTTTAGGATCTTGTTGTAAATAATATTTTAGTTAGTAAATTTTTGTTATTTAATCTAGTTATTTAACTATAGATAATGGTTTCGATTTTATTTATATGCAATACTCTTTTACAAAATAAAACATTAATTGTTGAGGTTCTTCACAACCTGTGTCAGTGGTATCAGAGCAAGGCAAAGAAGCATTGGAGAGAAATACTTGGTGAGAGAGATGGAGCCTATGAAGGAGGAGCTCGCAAATGAGCTATCACCAAGAAAGGAGAGTTGTTTAGTAAAGATTGTGGAAGAAATGTTGCACATAAAGCACACATAAAGGGGAGACTACACGTAAATTGTTTTGAATGGTTTCTTTAAATTAATTATCAAATCTTTAGGGAGTTCTTTTTAGAAAATAAAAGTTTCAAACCTTTGGTAAAATCTTTTTAGAAGTCAAAAATATTTTAAAGGACAACTGCGGAGAACAAAAGAATATATTACACTGTAATTTATACACAGTAAATTTCAATGAATTATTTAATTTCAATTGTTGGAGTAATTATGTCTTGTAAAGAAAATTATCATGAATGGTTTCGTAAAGTTTAAAATACCCTTATTTTTAATGACATGTGGGATGGAATTTGTGAAATGAGAATTTTGAAGATATGAAATATGAAGATGCAATAGATGAAGTGGATAAAAGTGCACCAGTACCACCTACTAATACCAAAGAGTTAGCATTATGGAAAAGCAAGGACAATGTGGCTTATGCCTTGATCATTTCCTCCATAACTAAAGAAGTAAGTAGACATTTAGTTTCTAGTAAAAGTGCTTGGGAAGCATTAAAGAAACTAAAAGATTTGTGTGATTCACATTCTGAGCTTGAAATCATCCAATTATTAATGAAGTTATTTAACTTAGAATTAAAAGATAATGATCCAATGAAGCTTGCTTATGAAATTAGAGCTATTTTCCATGATATTGATGCAACTGGTGTAAAAGTTGACATTCAACTCACTACATTTATTAAATCTCTCTACCTTTCCTATACTCACTATTTAGAATCAATTCAAGCTAGTGGCCAGATGAAAGCTATGACCTTTGAAAAACTTGTTGAAAAAATTGCAAGAAGAAAGAAAGCATTTGGAAAGGAGTCTAATCCCAATGAAGAAACTTTGTGTCTTGCACAGAAAGGACACAAATAAAAAGAAGAATTTGCAATGAATAAAACTAGAAGCAGAGGTTGAGGTAGAGGACAAAGAGGACAATACCAAGGAAGGGGGGGGAGATTTAATCAAGGAAAGATGTTAGGATTATTAATCCTCCCTTGTCCAAATTTGGTCATATGTCTAAATCGGGAGTCATGTCTAAATCGGGAGTCCATCCAGTCTATTTATAGTCATTAGCACCATTGGTTAAACTTGACCTAATTGGGGCACATGTTTCAGTTACCAAAGTGTGGGGAACACTAATTGAGGCTCACTGCAACTTATTGCACTTGATTCCATAAGTTTAGGAGTCTCCTAGATCAATCCCTACAATTTAAGAAGCAACTGGGAGTGCCGAAACCAACCAAGGTCAGTTCACTTCAGTTAATGACTAGTCAAGCCAAGTTAGGAGTCAGTTACATTTAGTTCTAGCTCTCTACATTCAGTTAAATAATGGTTTAATTAATTGCACACATGTGGGTCGTTTTTCTCACCTACCACAGTCAGTTAACCATTATTTAATACTAAATGTAACACTTGGTTGTGTTTTAGAACTCCGGTTATGATTTAGACAAGGACAGTTAACTACTGGGTCCTTAACTTCAGTTGATGACTAGTCAAGCCAAGTTAGGAGTCAGTTACATTCAGTTAAGTAATGGTTTAATTGATTGCACACATGTGGGGCGCTTTTCTCACCTACCACAGTCAGTTAACCATTATTTAATACTAAATGTAATAGTTGGTTGTGTTTTAGAACTCCAATTGTGATTTAGACAAGTCTTGGTTACCTACAGTCAAGTAGAGTCATCAATTCGAACTTCCTCATGTGGATTCGAATTGCTTGTGGCTATTAAATCCATTTTACATCATTGTAATTATTATCTAGATTACTTTTTTTATTAATGAAAGCATTCACAGCTGCAAGCCTTTTGCACTGTTTCATTCTTCAATGGCTGAGTAAATTGTGAGATCTTCTTTGTGAGTTGTGTGTTTGTCTACAGATCTATATGCTCAAATTTAACAAGAGAAACAATGTTATAGATGGGGAAAAACTCGTCATACTGTCAGATATTGTAGAACATCTTGGGAGAAAAATGTTAACAAGAAAGAGAAAATACAAGATAAAGGAAACCATAAAGGTAACCCTCGTGAATCTGCACATTGCAATCTTGGAATTGAAGAATCTTTGAGTACTTCATTTTCTTGGGATGACATTTGGTTATTAGATACTGGAACCACATGCCATATGACATTTAGAAAAGACTTCTTTGAGACATTTAGTGATCAAATCGATGGGGTAGTGACATTTGGTAGATAAGTCTCAGTTAAAGCCTTCAGGAATTGGATTTGTTAGACTTAAATTATCAGGATTTGTTGATTACATATTTTTTTTATGTTCTTTATGTTCTGAAATTGAAGAGAAATTTAATCTCTCTTGTGCAAATTAGACAACAAGGTCACTCAATACATATGTTTGATGGTATCATTGAGATTATAAGAGATTGTGATAATGTGATTGTAATGATTGGAATGGAAGATGAAAAACTTTTACAGTCGAATGGTACCTCATCCAACTCACAAATTCTGCACATTTGGCTCAGCATAATGATAATTTGTCTTCCAACTTGTTATGGCATGTGCTATATTTGGTCATATTAATTATGACAATCTTAGATTATGAAACAGAAAGGAGTTCAATGGATTCCTACTATTCCAAGATGACTCTCCCAGTGTGATGCTTGTATTTTAGGAAAGCACTGTAAACAACATTTTCATGATTCTATGTTTCAAGCTTCTAGAAAGCTTGGCATTATTCACTCAAATTTATGTAAGCCCATGTATGTTCGATTAACAAATGGTAACAAATATATAATGACTTTTATTGATGACTTTACAAGGATGTGTTGGGCTTATTTATTAAAATCAAAATCTCAAGCTTTTCATATATTCAGAAATTTTCATTTGTGGATTAAAAGTGAAACTAAACTCAATATTGGAACTCTTAGAACTGATAATGGTGGTGAACATACATCTCAAAATTTTGGAAAATATTTGCAGGAGAATGGTATTAAACATCAAACCACTGTCCCTTATAATCCACAACAAAATGGTGTGGCAGAACGTATGAATAGGACAATGTTGATATGGTCAGATCAATGATGTTTTTTAAGAATGTTAAGTTAATGTTTTGGGGAGAAGCAATTATTTGTGGTGTCTACATTAAGAATATATGTCCTTCTACTGTAATACAAAACACAACACCTTATGAAATGTGGCATGGACATCTTCTAATTGTCAAGCATTTTAGAATTTTTCGGTTCCACATGTTGTGTTTTGATTCCTGAGCAACAAAGAAATAAACTGGGAGAAAGAAGTCAAAAGTGCATTTTTGGGGGATATTCTAATACTTCCAGAGCTTATAGATTGTATGATGAAGATAACATGAATTTGCTTGTTCCTAGAGATGTTATATTTCTTGAATTTGAGAAAGATGCACTCACTATCGATACACAACTTGCTCAACTTGATAGATTTCATTCTAAAAGAATATATCATGAAAGGGATAATGAACTTCCAAATCTTGAAGGGGAGATTCATATTCTAAGTCATTTTTTGGAATTTCCTTCTATAACAACAAGTTATTCTAATGCACAAGTTGATGATTCTAATGCACAAGTTGACGAAACAAAGGGTCAAAAATTTGATTATATTGTTAATGGGATGGATAAGTTAAGTTTCATAGATAATGAAGAACCTACTCTTGAAGAAGAAACAAAGGAAACACCACAACAACAGGGTCGTAGATCAACATAGACTAAGTCATTTCCAAAAAGGTATGATAATTTTTTCACATTAGATTGTAAACTAAAATTTTACATTTTTGATGAACCTGCTTCTTTTCAAGAAGCAATAACTAGTGATGTATGGAGAAGTGCAATGCAAAGAGAGTATGATGCTATCATAAAAAATGGAACTTGGAGGTTGGGGGACCCTCCAATTGGAACCAAACCTATTGGATGCAAGTGCTTATATAAGAACAAGTATAAAGCATATGGCTCACTTGACAAACACAAAGTGAGGCTTGTAGAAAAAGGATATGCACAAAAAGAATGCATTGATTACACATAAACATTTGCTCCTACATCAAAATGGGGCACTATACGAACTTTGTTTTCATTAGCAGCACAAAAAGGATGGAAAATACATCATATGGATGTTAAAACAACCTTATTGAATGGGGAGTTGAAAGCAGATGTTTATATGGATCATCCTGAAGGTTTAGCTATCAAAGGTCAAGAACGGAAGGTATGCAAATTGATAAAATATTTGTATGGTTTAAAACAAGCACCCCAAGCATGATATGAAAAGTTAATTGAGCATCTCAAATTGAATTATAAGCATTTCAATCTAGATGATGCAACTTTATTTGTCAAGAAAGTTGGAAGATCATTTGTATATCTAGTTGTCTATGTGGATGATTTGCTTATCAAGGGAAATAATGATGATTATATAGCCTCTATTAAAAGAGAGTTGAAAAATCCTTTTGATATGACAGATTTGGGATTATTGCATTATTATTTAGGAATTGAAGCAGATCAAAAACCAAAGCACATTTTTAATTCTTAGAAAAAATATGTTGGAGAGTTATTGAGCAAATTCGGTATGCAGTATTATAATCATGTCTCTACGCCAACACAGCAGAATCTAAAGCTTACTTCAAATGAAGGTAACACATTTGAAGATCCAACAAAGTACATGCAACTTGTTGGAAGTTTAATTTATCTTACTACTACTCGTCCTAACATAAATTTTGTTATAGGAATATGCATTAGCCCTGTGAATTTCATTGGAATTCATCCATATGGTATGCACTTAGTGAAACCATGTCATAGCTCCTTCATTCATGGGATATTAAATAATACCCTTAATTTCACTAGATATTGATAATTACTTACAAAAATCATTTTGTTGAGCCCCCCTCCCAGTACATATTTCCAATTAAAAAACCCTTATTTTTACAATATATTACTTATTTTTACTAGAAACCTCTTTTTATACCCTCCAATGCCTATAAACCCCCATACCCTATTCCCCAACCCCCAATACCTACAATATCTTGAGCTTAATTTTCACAATTAAAAACCCCCTTTATGAATGAACGTGATAAGATATTGCTCAATAAGGCCAATCCCTCGTGAATGCAACAAAGCGAGTGCTAAAATATTTAAAAGACAGTCATTCTTATGGCATCAAATATTCTAAAGTTTCATACTTCCATCTCATTGGTTATTCAGATTCTGATTTTCATGGAGATAAAGAGCATGGGGTGTCTACTTCGAGTTATTTGATGAACCTTGGATCAACAACTATCACTTGGAGATCAGGAAAGCATTATGTTCCTACAATTGAAGTTGAATATGTTGCATCAGCTTAAGCCACAAAAGAAATCATTTGGATTCGTAAAATAATTGAAGTCATGCAGGAGAAACAAATTACTTCAATGCCTCTCTTTCTTAACAACTCTTATGCAATTCAATTGGCCAAGAATCCAAAATTCCATGATTGAACCAAACATGTCAACACCAAATATCACTTGATTTGACATCATGTTGAGGCCAAAACCATTCATCTCACACATTGTTCTACTTCATAGCAAATTGCAGATATATTTACTAAAGCATTGGGTTGTGAAAAGTTTGAAAAATTTAGAAAGCAGCTTGGCATGTCAGATGTCCCTTCGGATTAAGGGAGGAATGTTGAATAATCCTTCGGGATTTCATTATAATAATATTTCAGTTATTAGTTAGTAAATTTTAGTTAATAATCTTATTATCTAACTGTAAATAACGGTTTTGATTTCCTTTATTGTAATACTCTTCTATAAAATAAAACATTGATTACTAAGGTTCTTCACTACATGTATCAAATACCATATTATAAGAAGATAAAATTTTAACCCATATATATCATTAATAACAACATTAATCTATGGTATGCTTTGCTAGCCCTTGGCTATTATATATGTTCATTATCAAGGTGGTGTGAGTTGAGCTCAGTGAATTCCTCGACTCTTTGATTACCTAATAGAACAACATGTGTACAGCATGAGTGGGCCTAATGGTTAAGAGCATGTGTTTCCTCTTAGGAGGTCACGGGTTCAAATCCAGAGGGGGGTAGTGTATGTACACCTCTGTA
>LPNX010036709.1:379798-418706 GCA_001517045.1 Pseudotsuga menziesii
AAGTGCGGTTCCTTAAAATCATCCCTGGGACTCCCACCATCGATCTGATAGCATAAAATTTGAATACCCTTAGATACGTGATTAGATTCATTGATCTGGTCAATAAAAAAAATTATCAATCTTTCTTTCTTTCTTTCTTTTTTTATAAAACATTATCAATCTTTTTTTTAAACATTATTATACATACATTTATATTTTTAGAAATATTTAAATAATGAAACACAATTAATTTTCGTTGAAGGCATTTTTTAGGGGGTTGTTCGTCTAGCAGTTTCATCGGTCTGTCAAGAACAAATGAAAACCTGCCATGTGTAACCAAAACATTAATGTGTGTGGCTACCGTCAATAGGCAGTGGAGATCCACAAAGCGTCTGGACAACCTGCGATAGCCAGTGGAGTATGCCGTCTGGACTAATACTTCAATATCCAGGTACTTTTCTCAACGTGGACATACGGATAGATGAGATTTGACGTCAAATTAGGAATTCAAGACATCAAAGCATTGATGTCTGCATTCACGCCAACCTTCGACCGACTAACCTGCATTGAATGTAAGGTAGACCGACTAACCTTCGACCGATTATGTTTATATCAGTTGTGGCTGCCTATATGCATTCATTATTGGGATGCTTAATCCCACCATCACTCTGCATATGCCAGTCTTCTCAGGTAATACTTTACAACACGACCTAGCTATATTGCAGTTATCAGGTATTCTTTCCAGTTTGCCTTGTTATATTGTATCGGTTTCATTCATTATTATCACGTATTTGGGAAAAATAATCACCTATCACCTATGTTGAATCTATATATCAGCCATCTAATAGATCAAAAAACAATTAAATAGATGGAAAACAATTAAACAAAGTTTTTATTTCTGTAACAAAGTATAAAAATTAATTGTATTCATAAACAAAAGCCTATTATGTTGTAGCAAAGTTATCATTCATCAACAGAGTATGTTAATTATTGAACAGAGGATTAATATAAGAGAATGTAGAGAAAGGGAAAATGTGTAAGAGTTATTCCTTCTGCCCATTGAATGGACCATGCATTACCGAATAACAATTTGCCTGCATGATTTCCCAACACGTCAATAATTCAACAACATACCTCGGTAAAATCATTACACATAGGATTGCATGCAAGTCCAGGCAAGAGAAAATTCACCCATGGGCTCACGTCCAGGCTCCAGGAGTTGTGCAATAATTGACATGAATGGATTTCTACTTCTCTAACATTAGAGGATACAATGAATGGTTAACCCTGATATTATTCCTCTGCCCACCATGTTTTTCTTCTCATGCAATCTAGCCGTAACGTGGCCCATAAAAGTCCCTTTTATATGTAATGACTCCATCTGTCAATTGGAGGAGCGAAATTACTTCTCTGTTTGTCATTTTTAACTCTGTTTAATTTATCACTTGTGACCTTCCATAGTTTCCTTTCCGCGACGTCCTTTCCGCAACATCCCTTCCGCAATAGATTTTTTCTGCATTTACGTTTTCACAACGACCTTTCTGGACTTTGCGGTAACTGATTCCTTCCGCAATTGTGGGTTGTGGATTGTGGATGTGCACTTTGACTCTTCTCGAAAATTGCTTCTGCATTTATCTTTCTGCAATGACCTTTTCGCAATCGGAAACTAATCAGCAAACTTCACTAGTTAAGTCTTCCTCCGCAAGCTCAATCCCGCAAGGTTGTTTCCGCAATACATACTTCCACAAATCTATTTCCGTAGTTATGGTTCAGCAACACTGTTTCCACAAATCTCCCTTCCACGACAGTCTTTCTGCAATTGTGGATTACAGGTTTGCAATTCTCAATTTTCAAAAACTAACGGACTTCTGCAAAAATTTTATAATTTTCTTCTTCCGCTTTCTGCTTTATCTGAATAGTTTCCTTTCCATTTTCTGCATTCCCCAATGCGGATCGTGGATCATGGAAAACCTTTATATTTTAATAATTTTCCTTTCCCCTTTCTGCATTTCGCAATGTGGATTGCAGATTGCAGAACCTTTACATTTTAACAATTTTTCCTTTCCGCTTTCTGCATTCCGCAATGCAGATTGCAGAAACCTTTCTATTTTTTAAGTTTTACCTTCCGCTTTCCGCTTTCCTCAACGCGGATTACGGATTGCGGAAACCCACTTATTACTTTATAATTTTCGTTCGCCTTCTGCTTTCTGCAATGCGGATTGTGGATTGTGAAAACACATAAATACTTGATAGTTTCGACTTCCACTTTCTGCTTTCTGCAATGCGGATTGCGGATTGCAGAAAGTCCTTATATTCATTATATTTTAAACCATGTTTGTCTACATCCATTCTCTTTAATCCTGGGATCTGCATAGTTTATTGACATTCTTCAAATAATTACTCAACCTAAATATGTCTTCTTCTTAAATTACACACACACACATATCCTAATACATTGATGCAAAATTGTTTCTTCTTAGGTTATGTTTTGCGACCCCTACACAAAGCTTCTTAGAACAGAGAAAGTTATAGTGATGCCATCAATGTTAACATTGGACTCTATTACAAGGATTGGAAATGGAGAGGTATTTTGTAATTCTATTCTGCAAATTTTGGAATTCATAACAACTTCTGAATATCGTCATTCTGTACACCTATCCGATGGAAATACTACAATACAAAGTCTATTTGCCTCGCCTCTCAGCTCCCTTTTCACATCATCTCAAGTGGAAATTGGATCATTGGTTCAAATAAATAACTTCACTTGTAAATCTATCCAAGATAACAGGTATGTATTCACTTGTCTACTTTTCCCTACTACTTATTTCTCAACCACATAAATCACACAAAGTAACCACACTTTATATTACTTACTCTTTAACCATACATTTTTTTCATGCTTTCCAGGACTCTATTTGGGAAAACTGATGAGCTACATGGTCACCAGCTTGAGCCCGTTGCACTATGACCAATCCAGGACTTCTTCACCAAGTTCAAGTCACTTGTGTTGTAGTTGAAGCAGTGTGGAATTGAAAATAAAGAGGACCAATTGATCTTGTCTATACTTTCGAAGTTGGGGCCAGAGTTCTCAGTTTTTGTGAGTACATTCCACTCCGACAAGTTAACACTTCAAAACTGGCAAATGCCTAGTTTGGAAAACTTCATGGAGTCACTCACTCAGGAGAAATACAAACTTGTCCAAATGGGAACCATCAAGACCAAGGATCAAGCACTAGTAGTGGGAGTTTCGAATTCCTCAAAGGGAAAGCCCAAGTCCAAGAATTTGAAGCTACAGAGAAGAAGAAAAAACCAGAAAAACCCAAATCCAGTGATGCAAGTTCGAATCCTTCCAAGGAGAAGGACAAGAAGGGAAAAGAGAAGTACAAATTCACTTATTTCGAAAAGGGATGGAATCTAGAGAGCTCATGCATGAAAAATACCATTGACACCACGACACAGCTACTGGATAAGAACAACATTCCAATCCTTGACGGTGCACGGAAGAAGGATGGCACCTCTAGTTCAAATGAAAGAAAGGAGAAATGTCATGCTTTGGTGGTAGGTACTTCTAACTCTTCACCTTTCGTCATTGATTCAGGGGATTCCAGGAATATGGTAGCCAAGAAAGAGCTCTTCTCCTCCATGATTTTGAATGTTGGCCCAACAGTTCGAGTGGGGGATGATTCAGAACTCCAAACCAATGGGATTGGGAGGATTGATTTAGAGCATGGCTACTTCAGTGAAGTATTGTATGTACCAGATCTTGCAGCAAATTTGTTGTCAACATATTAGATGACCCATATAGGAGAGCCAAAGAGAGTGACCTTCACTCCCTACATGGTAGAGATTGCAGAGATCTCAATAGACCAAGTCATTGCAATTGGGTATGCAGATCACTATGAGAGGATGTACAAGTTCTCTAACTTCCTCCCCACTTCCAATGACCAAGCACTTCTCTCACATGCCAATGAGGTTTCGAAGCTATGGCATGAGAAGTTTGGTCACATGAACTACAAGTACTTGTAGGAACTACACAGAGATGAGATGGTGGAAGGACTTCCACAAATAAGATCATCAGATGGAGCATGCATTGGGTGCGTAGTTGGGAAGCATCCTTAGCAAATCTATGAGAAGGGGAAGGAAATGAGAGCAACACAACCACTTGGGTTAGTGCATTCAGACTTGATTGGTCCATTTCCCATTCCATCATATGGTGGATCAAGGTATGTGCTTACATTCATAGATGCTTACTCTAGATTTTGTTGGTTGTACTTCCTTAAATTGAAGTCTGAGGTGTTTGAGCACTTAAAGATTTGGAAGGCATTGATAGAAAACCAGAGTCGACATAAGATTAAAGTCCTTAGGACTGATAATGGATAGGATTATGTGAATAATAACCCACAACAAATTTGTGAAGAGAGTGGCATCCAAATGCAACACTCAACTCCCTACACACCAAAGCAAAATGGTGTGGCTGAGAGGAAGAATAGGTCACTCAAGGAGATGGCCACTTGCATGATAGAAGCAAGGGATATAAGTCCCAAGCTATGGGCTGAAGCCATTATTTGTGTTGCTCACATAAAAAACAGATCCTTTCACAAATCAGTAAAAGGAATGACACTTTACGAGGCATGGTTTGGTCAAAAGCCAAATGTCTCAAATTTCAGAATTTTCAGGACTTGTAACGTCCCCGACCCTCTGATCGGCAAAGAGGACGCTACCATGGCCTCAAACATCCGGGCAACCAACCCCATGAACATGTGAATTGATAAAATGTTGAAACAAAATGCATTGAAGTAGAACATACACAGATATAATTATTTTTCATACACAGCGAAAGCAACATACATTCATACAAGCATTCAACATGTTCATCATATTCATTAACAGTAATGTGATTGCAGAAGTAAAATAGACAAGATTACTTATCTTATAAAGATCTTGTTCCGCAACCAACTACGTCACTGCAACGTTCCACCCAACCATAGGCCAGCGTGCTCCTTAATCTCTCAACAATGCTGCCACCCCCAAGCTGGGCATGATTCTCCAAGGAATAAGGAACAAGCAGGCTTACACATAGCCAAGGATACACAAAACACAGCCAAGCCAACACAGTTGGGTTTATTAGGCCATCAACAAGACAGCCAAGCCAACATGGTCAGGTTTATCAGACCATCCAGGAGTTGGGAAAGGCTAAATGTTAAGTTGGAGAGCTCATTACAGAGCTAGGAACACCTACACCAGCACTAACCTGACTTCTAATACACCCACACACACCCAACACAAGGAATCAGTCCCTTCTCTGCTACACAGTCCCTTAGGCCCTGACTTCCCTTCCAGTGCTATTCAGGGGTTGTGGAGAAGAAATCCAGCCCTCTAGCTTTGTCTGTGTGGTTTCCAAACACACCAGGTTTATCAAGCAACCCAAGCCTCCATCCCTGCTCCCAACACAGTCCGAAGACCAACCATTGCACGCATGCAATCAATCAGCAGTTACAGCTTAATAGGGAAAACGACTCCTGAGTAATTCTTGGCCCTATCGTGGCCAAAACAACTCCCAAGCGAATTACAACAGCCCCAAAACATATCAGTAAACACAACTCACAACATGGGGAAAACAACAGTCCGTCTTGGGCAACGAAGCAATTGGAAAAACTTACACAGACCACACTGGGGAAGAAAATACAATCTCACAACCTGTGTGTGAGGGAAACTTGCACCAGACCCCAAAATACAAAGGGAAAAACATATGCACGAGCCACAAATCAGTAAGGAGAACTTACACACAGTCCCTAAGCATAAAAATGGCTCTCCACAGGAAAAATCGTGGGTGATAGTGACCGAACGGCCCCCAGCTTATTGCGTGAGTGACAAAAATGCAGAACCCAGTGCGTGAGAGAAGATTCACACCAGATCCCAAATACGGATTGAAACACACTCGATTCCTCTGTGTGGAAAATGTGAATGACAGTGGAGACGGCTCCTCTCTCCTGGCTGCATGAGACCAAAATAGGAAAGAGGCCTGGGTGTGAGAAAAAAAATGAACAGACTACTATCCCTGTGTGAAGATGAACAGACAACGGAGAGAATGGAATGAGGGGCGTAGTCATTCCTCTACCCATCGTGAGGTTCAATCTGCTAGTGGAGTGTGCGTGTGGGAAAGGACTAACAGTCCTGCCACACTCCACTCCTAGCCATAACTGCCTCAACTACTCAGGAAAACAAGGAAAGACGGGAAAATCAAAACAGGGTGGTGACACATGGATTTTCTCTCATGGCTCAAGGTTTGACAATTCCCCCCCTTATTCTTGGGAAAAATCATGCCCCTTCTCAATTTAGTTGCCGTGAATGTAGCTGGTTGAGGTTCATTTCAATTAAAGATGCATATTTACATGATGACAAAACTTGATGTGTATGCTGCATGCCCCGATATACCATCGATGACAATTTCAACCCGAAACATAGCATAACCAATCGATGGTGGGGCCTTGGCCTTTAGCTCTGCACCATGATTATTTACAATATATATACATCATGTACATTTAATGCAACGGGGTTAAAATTGGGGTGTTACATTCCCCTCCCCCTTCAATAGCACTGTCCTTAGTGCTTTACAAAATTGAACAAAATGTCACACTGGTATCGCCTCAGTGTTCTGCAGAATTGAACAAAAATGGATGTGCCAATCGCATGGTATCCTCCAGCTCCCATGTAGCCTCTTCAGGTTCGTAGTGCTCCCATTGCACCTTTACCTGCCCTATGGCCCGATTTCAGAGCATTGTGACCTTCCTGTCGAGGATGCGCATTGGCTCGATTTAGAACTCTCCCTCGGGTTCCACCTGAACCACATCCCAATTTATCACATGGTTAGGATCACGTACATATCTCTTAGGCAAAGAAACATGAAAAACATTATGAGCTCTAGTGCTAGCAGGCAATGCAAGTCTATATGAAACTAGCCCTATTCTTTCAAGCACTTCAAACGGTCCATAATATCTTGGTGACAGCTTGGCACAACTTCCAAGCTTCAAGGAACTCATCCTTGCCCTCACTCTGAGGTAAACATGATCCCCAACACTAAACTCCCTGTTCACCCTATGCTTATCTGCATAGCTTTTCTGTCTGTCCTGTGCTGCTTTCAGATTATGCCTAATCTTTACAACCTCTTGCTCCATTTCCTTGAGAAATTCTGGTCCAAGCACAATCCTGTTCACTGGATTATCCCAAGTCACAGGTGTTCTACACCTTCTTCCATACAAAGCTTCGTATAGACTCATCCCCAAGGATGCCTGCTGTCCATTGTTATAAGCAAACTCTACTAAGTGTAAGTAATCTTCCCACTTGGTTGGTTTGTCCATCACGTACATGCGAAGCATATCTTCAAGCACTTGGTTCACTCTTTATGTCTGCCCATCTGTCTGAGAATGGTATGTAGTGCTAAAGTTTCGCTTTGTACCTAAATCTGCAAACAACCCCTTCCAAAAATTGGAAGTGAACTTGACATCTCTATCCGAGACTATTGCCTTCAGCAATTCATGCAATTTGAAAATCTCCTTCATGAAGATCTTTGCAATGTCATTCGTCTTATGCGTAGAATTCACTGGTATAAAATGTGCAGCCGTTGTCAACTTGTCCACCACAACCATGATGGAATCATGTTGTCTCCAAGTCATCGGCAATCCTGTAATAAAATCCATGGAAATAACTTCCCATTTCCATTCCAGAACTAGCAAGGGTTGCAACAAACCTGCTGGATGTTGATGCTCAACCTTTACCTGTTGACATTTCATACACCTCGAAATGTACTCAGCCATATCCCTTTTCATTCCTGGCCAAAAGTACTTCCTTCTAGCTATAGCAATTGTCTTCTGATATCCTGGGTGACCAAAATACGGAGCTTGATGGATTTCATCCATAACAACTCTCCTCAAATCTGCTACATCTGGAATATAAATTCTACCTTTATAAGTGAGAAGTCCATCTTCTTCCAATTTATATCCCTCATACCTCTTCTCAAGACTTTGCTGCTGCAATTTGTCTTTTACCTGCTCATACAATTCATCTCCAGCAGCATGACTAACAATTTGCGGCCTCAAATCTGATTGGCAAATACTAAGAGATGCCACATGCATTTCTTGCATCCTCCTGCTGAGTGCATCAGCTACCTTGTTCTCCTTTCCTTTTATGTGCTTGATCTCGAAATCAAACTCACATAAAAATTCCAACCATCTTGCTTGCCTAGCATTTAGAGTAGGATGATCAAATAGATACTTCAGACCACAATGGTCTGTTCTGAGCTCAAATCTTCTACCCATCAAGTAATGCCTCCAAATCTTGAGAGCATGTACTATGGTTGCAAGCTCTAGATCATGAGTGGCATAGTTCTTCTCATGGTCCTTCAGCTTTCTTGACTCATAACATATCACGTGGTTGTCCTGCATAAGGACTCCTCCAAGCCCTTGTCTGCATGCATCGGTACACACCACAAAACCCTTCTCTGGATCTGCAACTTTCAATACGGGTGCACTGGTGAGAAGATTCTTCAATTGCTGGAAGCTTTCTTCACACCTCGATGTCCATTCGAACTTCATCCCCTTCTTTTGCAAGGAAGTGATGGCATGTGCAACTTTGGAGAATCCCTCAATGAATCTCTGGTAGTATCCTGCAAGTCCCATAAAAGATCTTACATATGTCACATTTCTTGGAGTAGGCCAATTCATAATGGCTTCAATCTTTTCAGGGTCCACAGATATACCCTCCTCTGAGATAATGTGACCCAAATACTAAATTCTATCTCTATAGAAGTCACACTTGCTCAGTTTTGCATACAAATGGTGCTTCTTGAGCAATTGTAATGTCAATATCAAATTCTCTTCATGCTCTTCCTCATTCTTAGAATAAATAAGAATGTCATCAAGGAAAACAAGAAAAAACTTGTCCAAATACTTGCTAAAGACACTATTCATAAGGCACATAAATGTAGCTGGTGCATTTGTGAGACCAAATGGTACCACTACAAACTCATAATGTCCATACCTTGTTCTGAAGGCTGTCTTATGGATGTCTTCATCCTTGATTCTCACCTGATGGT
The DNA here is from genome assembly GCA_001517045.1 of Pseudotsuga menziesii. NCBI lineage: Eukaryota > Viridiplantae > Streptophyta > Pinopsida > Pinales > Pinaceae > Pseudotsuga > Pseudotsuga menziesii. The sequence continues at coordinate 388,869 of LPNX010036709.1, forward strand.
AACCAGACCTTAAGTCAATCTTGGAAAATACCTTTGCTCCCCTCATTTGATCAAAGAGGTCATCAATCCTAGGCAAAGGATATTTTTTCTTCACAGTAACCTTGTTCAACTATCTGTAATCAATACATAACCTGAGTGTACCATCTTTCTTCTTTACAAATAGAACTGGTGCTCCCCAAGGAGACACACTCGGCCGGATATACTTCTTTTCCAACAACTCTTGCAGTTGCATCTTCAACTCTAGCATCTTCGGTGTGCTCATCCTGTAGGGTGCCTTGGACATTGGTGCTGCTCCTGGCACAAGTTCAATTGTGAAATAAATGTCCCGCTTTGGAGGAAGCCCTGGAATCTGATCAGGAAACACATCCCTGGATTCCTGTAACACCTGATAGTCCTCCAACATAGGAGTTTCATCTCTTGTTTCCTCCAAAATCTGAGCTACATATAACTGGAAACCCTTCCTACAGAACTTCTTTAACTGCATTGTTGAAACCTACCGTACTGAAATCACCTTTGGAATACCTTTCAAAACTACTAGGTTCCCTTTATGCATTCATTATTGGGATGCTTAATCCCACCGACCGATTATGTTTATATCAGTTTTGGCTGCCTATATGCATTCATTATTGGGATGCTTAATCCCACCATCACTCTGCATATGCCATTCTTCTCAGGTAATACTTTACAACACGACCTAGCTATATTGCAGTTATCAGGTATTCTTTCCAGCATGCCTTGTTATATTGTATTGGTTTCATTCATTATTATCACGTATTTGGGAAAAATAATCACCTATCACCTATGTTGAATCTATATATCAACCATCTAATAGATCAAAAAACAATTAAATAGATCGAAAACAATTAAACAAATTTTTTATTTCTGTAACAAAGTATAAAAATGAATTGTATTCATAAACAGAAGCCTATTATGTTGTATCAAAGTTATCATTCATCAACAGAGTATGTTAATTGTTGAACAAAGGATTAATATAAGAGAATGTAGAGAAAGGGAAAATGTGTAAGAGTTATTCCTTCCATGCACTAAATGGACCATGCATTACCGAATAACAATTTGCTTGCATAATTTTCCAACACATCAATAATTCAACAACATACCTCGGTAAAATCATTACTGATCCAGGAGGATCTAGGAAGGCCAAATTTTCAAATTCCTCCAATCTCAGCAAAACCAGCGCCAGATCGAAGGGCTTGTCGAGACGATTCCAACGGCATTTGTTTCACCTCAAACAGACTCCATATGAGAAAGTTATCGCGTTCTTTTCTATGAGGTCAACAGGAAAAATTGCAAAAAAAGAGGTGCCACGTGGCACCACTTACAGTGTGACACGTGGAATCTGTACTATACAAACATGATGACATGGCACCACTGACAGGGTGACATGTGGCATCTGTACTGTACAAACATGATGACATGGCACCATTGACAGGGTGACACGTGGCATCCGTACGGTATAGACAAGATGACATGGCAGGTGTACGAACCAACCAAAAGACAACACATGGCACATACAGAATCTGAATTGGAAAACAACGTGGCAGTACGGCTCGTCCAGCCAGTAGTATGACATGTCTAGTCAGCAGCCAAGTGGCAGTACGGCGGTAAAGGTGAACCAATCACTGGACGCCACGTGGCAGAACGAGATTGGGCAATAGAACTTTCAAAATGTTTGTGGCCTCCACGAGGTTCGACCCTGCGACCTCTCCTGCATAAGCGCTCCACCTCACCATTAGCCCACAAGGTGTTCCTTGTATAAGGCATGGAATTAAATTTATTTTAAGTGTGCTTTGGCATTTCGAGCCCCAAAGGGGCCAGGGCTTAGCCCCGACCGTGGTTCTTCCTCCCACGTGACCGGGAGCTCCAACCAACACTTGAAGCCCAGCGCATTTAGAACGTACTCTTTAATGAATTTGGAAATGGTTACAAAAGTGGGTTTTGTTACAACGGACTATAGTGGGTTGATAGTATAATAAATTACTATACTTAGAATAGTTGGTATAATTCCCAACTAATCCAACTACAACATTAATACCCATTAGTTAGAGGTTGTAACCATTTGCCAACTTTGAAAAAAATAAGTTGTAACTAAGAAGTCATGAGAAACATGTGAAGGAGAGCTCTTCCACACTATATAAACCCCCTTGGTTTCCATTGCCACTTATGCTTTGGAGTGGAGACTTTGTAGCTAAAGGAGAGAAGGAAGATTGCGTAGCTCTGCAGGAGGAAGGTACGAGTGTTTATACTCGTTTTACACCGTCTTCAGGCTTCGGATTTGCTGGAAGCAGTCTTGTTGTGTTTTGGGCAGCGGTTCTCTTCATGACCATTGTCGCCAAGGTATCATTGTATCATTGCCATGTATTTTTCCTTTTGCTGAGATTATAGATCGACCCTCCTATTGAGAAGCAGGCCCGGAGACGTAGTCCATCTTGGATGAACTTCGTTATCAACTTGTTGTCTTTACGTGTGTATTGTCTATGCTGTTTGGTTCTCTTCTTATGGATTTGTGAGCTTCATTCATGCTCTTTATGCAATTCATGTTAACGTCGTAGAGTAGCAAAGATCTTGTTTTCGGATCATGTGGTATCAGAGCAGGTCTATGTGACGTTGGATTGTGAGTGTGGATGCTCAAGAGGGCTAAACTGCAAGCTGGTGAGGGTACATTAGAGCCTTACAATTTCGATATAGGACGTGCACACCGAAGGAGGAAGATGGATGCTAATGATTCCCGCATCGAGATGGAGGCAAACTTTCACAAGGTCTTCTACATGATGGCTGACAAGGTAGACAAGTTGTTTGCAGACTATGAAGAATGCATGGCAAAAGAAATAAAAGGCGGTGAAGTAAAGAAGGAAGACAAAGAAGTGAAGGATGAAGGCAACGCTTTAGTTAACCAAGGAGGAGGTGGCAAAGAGCCTCCTAAGCCTCCCTCTTCATCTTCAGCTTCAAGCACAAGTTCAAGTGCTTCTTCCTCATCTCATTCTCAGCATTCCAAGGTTCCTCACAAAGAGCCTCAAAAGAAGCCCTTATTGAAGCTCGATTTGAAGTTTGATTTGCCCATGTTCAATGGAGAAGCGAATGCAGAGAAGTTGAACAATTGGATAAGGCAAATTAAGGTCTATTGCCAAGTCTAGCAGATCAAAGAAGAAGATGTGAAGATTCAGCTGGCTTCACTTTGACTGACAGGCACCGCACTTGTATGGTGGGAAAGCAAGCTTCAGCAAGGTAGCAAACAAATGGGTAATCTTCTCTCATCATGGTCTGCTTTCACTTATGCTTTATGTAAGCAATTTTATCCGTTGGGTTATGTTCAGAAGGCAATGATGGATTGGCAAAGTTTTAGACAAGACAAGGGTCAGAGTGTTCAGAATTTTACTGAAGAATTTAGAAAGAAAGATTTAGAGTTGAATATTTCTTTAGATTCTCCTGACAATATTTTGAAGTACATTTGTGCTCTTCATCATTATCTACGCCATACTTTGCTGTTGTTGAATCCTACTAGTGTGGATGAAGCAAGTGTTCAGGCTACTCATCTTGAGAGCAGGGGGAAGCATTTGCAAGAAGACCATCAGAAGAAGCTTTTCAAGCCCAACAACAACCACAAGTTCAAGAAAAAAGACAAGAGAAAGAAGACAGCTACTGCCAAGAAGGAAGGAGGAAATCTCCATTGCAAACATTGTGATACTGATGGGCATGATGAAGAAAGTTGTTGGAAGTTGCATCCTAAACAGAGGCCAAAGAATTATGGAGGAAAAAAGAAGAAAAATACCGTTGCAACAGCGCAACGAGATTTGGGTTCCGACTTAGGTGACGAAACCAGGATTATAGCCGTGGGAATGCAAGGTAACAAAATTCCTCATACTGGTTCAAGTTCTACTCATGTTTCTAAAGAAAATGATAAAAGAAGAAGTTAGTTGTTTCACATCATAGTTGTGTCTAAGCATACAAAGATTGAAACATTAGTTGATTCGAGTTCTCAAGTAAATTTGATCTCAAAATCAGTTGTTAAGAAGTTGGGCATACCGACTAAACCTCACCCCAAGCCCTATCCTCTTGGATGGGTATGTGATAATGCTAAGCTACAGTTGACTAAGCAATGTAGGTTAAGGTTTGCTATTGCTTCAAAGTTGATCGATGAGGTGGACTTAGATGTTGTTCCTCTTGACATCTACGGTATCGTATTGGGAAGCCCATACTTGTATGATCGAAAAGCAGTATTCTTCCGTCATGAGAACAAGTACCATCTCACCAGAAATGGGGTGGAGTACATTGTGAGAGCTCACAGTATGAAGGCTAACACCACTCTTGTTGTGCAGGACATATGAAGCGGCTCATCAACACTAATAAGAGATGCATGCTCATGGTTGTGAGAGCAAAAGATGCTAAAGCATCCGATGCTTTCAAAGCTTGTGATCCTTCTCATAAAAAGGCTATGATTGATATTGTGGCTAACTATGATCAAATATTTCAGGAACCGATCGATTTGCCTCCCAAAAGGGAGATTCAGCATGAGAACCATCTCCAGCAGGATGCCCCTCTTCCTAATGTGGGCATGTACAGGTTGTCCGCAGTTGAGATGGTAGAGATTAAGAGGCAGGTTCAAGACTTGTTGGACCAAGGAGTGATCAGACCCAGCTCCTCTCCATGTGGTTCACCGATTGTGTTGGTGATGAAGAAAGATGGCACATGGAGAATGTGCATTGACTATCGGGCTCTCAACAAGATCACGATCAAGAATCGATACCCGCTTCCTCACATAGATGACTTGCTCGACCAATTGAAAGATGTTGTGTTCTTTACCAAGTTGGATTTGCGCAGTGGCTACCACCATATCAGAATTGCAGAAAGTGATGTGTGGAAGACGGCCTTCAAGACCAAGCAAGGGCTATTTGAGTGGGTGGTGATGCCCTTTGGGCTTTGCAATGCACCTGCAACCTTCATGCGGGTAATGAATGATGTTTTCCGGCCATTCTTAGATGATTTTGTCATTGTATACTTAGATGATATCTTGGTCTTTAGCAAAACTTGGGAAGCACATGTGGGGCATGTAAAACAAGTATTAGATACTTTCAAAAGGGAGAAATTGTATGTAAAATTGTCAAAGTGTGAATTTGGCAAAACTTCATTAGTTTACTTGGGTCATATTGTAGGAGGTGGAAATTTAAAAATTGATCCTTCAAAAGTTGATGTAATTGTCAATTGGCCTAAGCCTACTAATGCTACTGAAGTGAGAAGCTTTTTAGGAGCTGTTCAATATTGGAGGAGGTTCATTCAGAACTTCTCATACATATCATCTCCTTTGCATGCCTTAACAAGTGTGAAGAAAGCCTTCCAGTGGGGAGGTAAGCAACAGAAAGCCTTCGACACATTGAAGGGAAAGATCAGCACCGCCCCAGTCCTAGCCTTGCCCAATTTGCAACAGCCATTTGAGATAGAGACAGATGCCAGTGGATATGCCATGGGGGCAGTATTGATGCAGCACTGTAAGCCTATTTGCTACCATTCAGAGACTTTTACTCAAGCAGTGATCAACTACCCCACCTATGACAAAGAGTTGTATGCTTTGGTTCAGAGTGTCAAGAAGTGGAAACACTACTTGATGGGTAAGGAGACAATCATCCATACCGATCATCAGCCCTTGCAGTATCTCCAATCCCAGACTGAGCTCCAGCAAGCTCGTCCTTTCAGGTGGATGGGATTCCTTCAACAATTCCATCTAGTGATCAAGTACAAGAAAGGTACTAGTAACAAAGTGGCACATATGCTCTCTAGACCTCCTGTTGTTGCATCTATTGTTTTGAAAAATGCTTCTTTGTCCCATGAAAGCTATATTGAGCAGTATGCTACTGATGATGATTTCAAGGAGATTTATGAGAAGCTAACCAATGGCACACAGGTGGGAGACTACTATTTACAGGGAAAGTTGCTCTATCATTTGGGAAAGTTATGTGTTCCTATTAGTGAAAGAGTCCATGTAATATGAGAAGCTCATACTTCTCTTGTATCAGGGCATTTTGGGGTAGGTAATACTTTGGCTCATTTGCAAAGACTTGTGTATTAGCCTCGCATGAAAGACATTGTAACAAAATATGTAAAGGGGTGTGTGATGTGCTCCACTTGTAAGACCACTAATAGAAAATTGGGGTTGTATTCACCACTTCCTATTCCTTCCCATCCTTGGGAAAGCATTTCCATGGATTTTGTGGGGGGTTTGCCTATGTCTAGGAGGGGTCATGACTACTTGTATGTGGTCGTGGATAGGTTTAGCAAGATGTGTATTCTTATGCCATGTAAAAAGCAGGTCACTACAGAGCAGGCTGCTTCTCTCTTCTTTCAGTATGTATGGGTTCACTTTGGACTTCCTACGTCCATTATCTCAGATCGGGACTCTCGATTCCTTAGAGATTTTTGGACAAAGTTATGGTGTATGATGGACACCAAGCTGAAGAGGAGCACCGCTTTCCATCCACAGAATGACGGACAGACATAGGTAGTCAACAGGATAGTTTTCCATTTGGTTCGAGGCTATTGTAATAAGCATCCTAAGTTATGGGATGAACAAATCCAGTATGTGTAGCATGCCTACAACAGGGCTATGCATTCTTCCACTCAGAGCTCGCCATTTGAGACATGCTTTGGGTACTTTCCAAAGACTCCATTGGACTTGACTTATGGGAGAGAGGTTGGTTCAAGCACTTCCAGGGATGAAGAAAAAGCCCGCAGGTTCATTCAGAGAGTTCAACAGGTACATCAAGCAATGCAAGAGCAGTTGGAGAAGAGTCAAGCCTAGTACAAGGCTCGCCATGACAAGCATAGAGTTGATCATCAGTTTCAGGTGGGAGATCAAGTGTGGCTTCACATCAACAAGCAGAGGATGAACGGAGAAGGCAAGAAGCTCAAGCGCATTAGATATGGTCCCTTCACCATCTTGGAGAATATTGGGACGAATGCTTTTCACTTAGAGCTACCGCCATACATGCAGATATACTCAGTGGTGAATGTGGAGAACTTGAAACTCTATGAGCCTCCCATGATCATGGATGAAAGGGATAATGTCTCATTTCCATCAGTTGATGAATTTGCTCCTGAGTACATGGATGAACTAAAGGAAGATGTCATCTTGGACAGAAGGACAAGGAATTCTCGCAGAGGTGATTTTGAGTATCTTCGAGTGGGCACCAAAGGCACTCATCCAAGCAAAGCCAAGTGTATTAAGAAGGAGAAAGTGAGGGAGCAATTCCCTCACCTATCTGTTGATTAATAAAGGCTTTTGGAGGCCAAAAGCTTCTTAGTGGGGAGGAATGATCCATGAGTATTTAGGAAGGCCAAATTTTCAAAGTCCTCCAATATTAGAAAAACTAGCGCTAGATCGAATGGCTCGTCGAGATGATTCCAACGGCGTTCGTTTCACCTCAAACGGACTCCGTATGAGAAAGTTATCGCGTTTTGTTCTATGAGGTCAATAGGCAAAATTGGCCAAAAGAGGTGACACGTGGCATCCGTACTATACAAACATGATGACATGGCACCACTGACAGGGTGACACATGGCATCCGTACTATACAAACATGATGACATGGCACCACTGACAGGGTGACACGTGGCATCCGTACGGTACGGACAAGATGGCATGGCAGGTGTACGGACCAACCAAAAGACGACACGTGGCACATACAGAATCTAAATTGGCAAACAACGTGGCAGTACGGCTCGTCCAGCCAGTAGTATGACACATCCAGTCAGTAGCCAAGTGGCAGTACGGTAGTAAAGGTGAACCAATCACTGGACGCCACGTGGCAGAACGAGATTGGGCAATAGAACTTTCAAAATGTTTATGGCCTCCACGGGGTTCGACCCTGCCACCTCTCCTGCATAAGCGCTCTGCCATACTGTTAGCCCACAAGGTGTTCCTTGTATAAGGCATGGAATTAAATTTATTGAAAGTGTGCTTTGGGATTTCGAGCCCCAAAGGGGCCGTGGCTTAGCCTCGACCGTGGTTCTTCCTCCCGTGTGACCGGGAGCTTCGACCAGCACTTGAAGCCCAACGCATTTAGCACGTGCTCTTTAATGACTTTGGGAATGGTTACAAAAGTGGGTTTTGTTACAACGGACTATAGTGGGTGGATAGTGTTATAAAGTACTATACTTAGAATAGTTGGTATAATTCCCAACAAAACCAACTACAACATTAATACCCATTAGTTAGAGGTTGTAACCATTTGCCAACTTTGAAAAAAATAAGTTGTAACTAAGAAGTCATGAGAAACATGTGAAGGATATCTCTTCCACACTATATAAACCCCCTTGGTTTCCATTGCCACTTATGCTTTGGAGTGGAGAATTTGTAGCTAAAGGAGAGAAGGGAGATTGCATAGCTCTGCAGGAGAAAGGTACGAGTGTTTATACTCGTTTTACACCGTCTTCAGGCTTCGGCGTTGCTGGAAGCAGTCTTCTTGTGTTTTGGGTAGCGGTTCTCTTCATGACCATTGTCGCCAAGGTATCATTGTATCATAGCCATGTATTTTTCCTTTTGCTGAGACTATAGATCGGCCCTCCTATTGAGAAGCAGGCCCGGAGACGTAGTCCATCCTAGACGAACTTCGTTATCAACTTGTTTTCTTTACGTGCGTATTGTCTATGTTGTTTGGTTCTCTTCTTATGGATTTGTGAGCTTCATTCATGCTCTTTATGCAATTCATGTTAATGTCGTAGAGTAGCAAAGATCTTGTTTTCAGATCAATTACACATAGGATTGCATGCAAGTCCAGGCAAGAGAAAATTCACCCATGGGCTCACATCCAAGCTCCAGGAGTTGTGCAATAATGGACAGGAATGGATTTCTACTTCTCCAACATTAGAGGATACAATGAATGGTTAACCCTAATATTATTCCTCCACCCACCATGTTTTTCTTCTCATGCAATCTAGCCGTAACGTGGCCCATAAAAGTCCCTTTTATATGTAATGAATCCATCTGTCAATTGGAGGAGCGAAATTACTTCTCTGTTTGTCATTTTTAACTCTATGTAATTTATCACTTGCGACCTTCCATAGTTTCCTTTCCGCGATGTCCTTTCCGCAACATCCCTTCTGCAATAGATTTTTTCTGCATTTACCTTTTCACAACGACCTTTTTGCACTTTGCAGTAACTCATTCCTTTCGCAATTGTGGGTTGTGGATTGTGGATGTGCACTTTGACTCTTCTCGAAAATTGCTTCTACATTTATCTTTTCGCAATGACCTTTTCGCAATCGGAAACTAATCAGCAAACTTCACTAATTAATTCTTCCTCCGCAAGCTCAATCCCGCAAGGTTGTTTCCGCAATACAAACTTCCACAAATCTATTTCCGTAGTTCTAGTTCAGCAACACTATTTCCACAAATCTCCCTTCCACGACAGTCTTTCCGTAATTGCGGATTGCAGGTTTGCAATTCTCAATTTTCAAAAAGTAAAGGACTTCTGCAAATTTTTTATAATTTTCTTCTTCCACTTTCTGCTTTATCTGAATAGTTTCCTTTCCATTTTCTGCATTACCTAATGCGGATCGCGGATCGCAAAAAACCTTTATATTTTAACAATTTTCCTTTCCCCTTTTTGCATTCCACAATGTGGATTGCAAATTTCAAAACCTTTACATTTTAACAATTTTTCCTTTCCGCTTTCTGCATTCCGCAATGCAGATTGTAGAAACCTTTCTATTTTTTAAGTTTTACCTTCCGCTTTCTGCTTTCCTCAACGCGGATTACGGATTGCGGAAACCCACTTATTTCTTTATAATTTTTGTTTGCTCTCTGCTTTCCGTAATGCGGATTGCGGATTGCGAAAACACATAAATACTTGACAGTTTCGACTTCTACTTTCCGCTTTCTGCAATGCGGATTGCAGATTGTAGAAAGTCCTTATATTCATTATATTTTAAACCATGTTTGTCTACATCCATTCTCTTTAATCCTGGGATCTGCATGGTTTATTGACATTCTTCAAATAATTACTCAACCTACATATGTCTTCTTCTTAAATTACAAACACACATATCCTAATACATTGATGTAAAATTGTTTCTTCTTAGGTTATGTTTTGCGACCCCTACACAAAACTCCTTACAACAGAGAAAGTTATAGTGATGCCATCAATGTTAACATTGGACTCTATTACAAGGATTGGAAATGGAGAGGTATTTTGCAATTCTATTCTGTAAATTTTGGAATTCATAACAACTTCTGAATATTGTCATTCTGTACACCTATCTGATGGAAATACTACAATACAAAGTCTATTTGCCTCGCCTCTCAGCTCCCTTTTCACATCATCTCAAATGGAAATCGGATCATTGGTTCAAATAAATAACTTCACTTGTAAATCTATCCAAGATAACAGGTATGTATTCACTTGTCTACTTTTCCCTACTACTTATTTCTCAACCACATAAATCACACAAAGTAACCACACTTTATATTACTTACTCTTTAACCATACATTTTTTCATGCTTTCCAGGACTCTATTTGAGAAAACTGATGAGCTACGTGGTCACCAGCTTGACCCCATCGCACTATGACCAATCCAGGACTTCTTCACCAAGTTCAAGTCACTTGTGTTTGCAGTTGAAGGAATGTGGAATTGAAAATAAAGAGGACCAATTGATCTTGTCTATACTTTCGAAGTTGGGGCCAGAGTTCTCAGTTTTTGTGAGTACATTCCACTCCGACAAGTTAACACTTCAAAACTGGAAAATTCCCAGTTTGGAAAACCTCATGGAGTCACTCACTCAGGAGAAAGACAAACTTGTCCAAATGGGAACCATCAATACCAAGGATCAAGCACTAGCAGTGGGAGTTTCAAATTCCTCAAAGGGAAAGCCCAAGTCCAAGAATTCGAAGCTGCCAGGGAAGAAGAAAAACCCAAATCCAGTGATGCAAGTTCGAATCCTTCCAAGGAGAAGAACAAGAAGGGAAAAGAGAAGTACAAATGCACCTATTTCGATAAGGGATGGAATCTAGAGAGATCATGCATGAAAAAGACCATTGACACCATGGCACAACTACTGGAGAAGAACAACATTCCAGTCCCTGACAGTGCATGGAAGAAGGATGGCACCTCTAGTTCAAATGAAAGAAAGGAGAAATGCCATGCTTTGGTGGCAGGTGCTTCTAACTCTTCACCTTTCGTCATTGATTCGGGGGATTCCAGGCATATGGTAGCCAAGAAAGAGCTCTTCTCCTCCATGAGTTTGAATGTTGGCCCAACAGTTCGAGTGGGGGATGATTCAAAACTCTAGACCAATGGAATTGGGAGGATTGATTTAGAGCAAGGCTACTTCAGTGATGTATTGTATGTACCAGATCTTGCAGAAAATTTGTTGTCAGCATATCAGATGACCCATATAGGAGAGTTAAAGAGAGTGACCTTCACTCCCTACATGGTATAGATTGCAGAGATATCAACAGACCAAGTCATTGCAATTAGGTATGCAGATCACTATGAGAGGAAGTACAAGTTCTCTAACTTCCTCCCCACTTCCAATGACCAAACAGTTCTCTCACATGCCAATGAGGTTTTGAAGCTATGGCATGAGAGGTTTGGTCACATGAACTACAAGTACTTGCAGGAACTACACAGAGATGAGATGGTGGAAGGACTTCCACAAATCAAATCATCAGATGGAGCATGCATTGGGTGTGTAGTTGGGAAGCATCCTTAGCAAATCTATGAGAAGGGGAAGGAAAGGAGAGCAACACAACCACTTGGGTTAGTGCATTCAGACTTGATTGGTCCATTTCCCACTCCATCATATGGTAGATCAAGGTATGTGCTTACATTCATAGATGCTTACTCTAGATTTTGTTGGGTGTACTTCCTTAAATTGAAGTCTGAGGTGTTTGAGTACTTAAGGATTTGGAAGGCATTGGTAGAAAACCAAAGTCGACATAAGATTAAAGTCCTTAGGACTGATAATGGATAGGATTATGTGAATAATAACCATACAGCAAATTTGTGAAGAGAGTGGCATCCAAATGCAACACTCAACTCCCTACACACCAAAGCAAAATGGTGTGGCTGAGAGGAAGAATAGGTCACTCAAGGAGATTGCCACTTGCATGATAGAAGCAAGGGATATAAGTCCCAAGCTATGGGTTGAAGCCATTATTTGTGCTACTCACATAAAAAAAAGATCCTTTCACAAATCATTAAAAGGAATGACACCTTACGAGGCATGGTTTGGTCAAAAGCCAAATGTCCCAAATTTGAGAATTTTCAGGACTAGAGCATTGGCTAGAATCCCCTCTGAAAAGAGAAAATCCTTGCAACCACAAAGGAAGTAGTGCATTATGGTTGGGTATGGTGAAGAAACCAAAGGTTACAAGCTCTTTGACACCTCCACTTGCAAGACATTTGTTGAGAGAAGTGTCAAATTTGAAGAAGAGCCAATTCTTGATTTTAAGCTTGCACTGGGGGATTGCTCCTCTCCTCAACCTTTTGAAGATGTAAGTGATGATACATGCTCTGTTTTTTCTGATATTTCTGATAAAATGTTGCTGCAGATGACACTGCTGAATATGACTCACCATCTAGGCCCAAGTGGGATGAGAAAATTGTACAAGCAGCTGGGGAATCGACAGGAAATCCCCATGAGCCTAGGAAGACTAGATCACAAACTAGAAGATATTCCTTTGCAAGTGATAGTGCTCTTGTTGAGAACTATTATATGCTGATTGGGACTGATTCTTAGTCATGTTAGAAATCTTGTAATGAACCAAGATGGAGATCATCAATGGAAGAAGAATTTTATTCCCTCCAAGAGAACAATACATGGGAATTGATTCCCCTTCCTCCCAAGAGGAAGGTTGTTCAATGCAAATGGGTTTTCCGGAACAAACTTGATACTGATGGTTCTGATATGAAACATAAGGAAATATTAGTTTATAAGGTCTATTCTCAGGTCCATGGTGTTGATTACACAGATACCTTTGCACCAATTACAAAGATGGACTCAATTAGACTAGTTCTAGCGCTGGCAGCTAGTAAAGGTTGGGAAGTTCACCACATAGATGTTAAAAGTGCATTCTTACATGGCGAGCCACAGAAAGAAATCTATATGCAACAGCCTGAAGTTTTCTAAGAGGATCCTTCATTGGTATGTATGTTGAAGAAATCATTTTATGGACTCAAGCAAGCCGCTAGGGCTTGGTATGCTAAAATGAATGTTATTTTGCTCTTTATTGGTTTCACAAGATGCAAATTAGACCCTATTGTTTATTTGCAGCAACATGATGGTATTTTGTAGGTCATTGTTCTTTATGTTGATTATCTCCTCTTTACAGGTAGCTGCACCAATTTAATTGGCCAAATCAAGTCATCTTTTCATAGTGAATTTGCCATGACAAACCTAGGATTGCGAAGGCAGTTTTTGGTCTTGAAAATTGCGAAGGCAAAATGAAAGGGGAATCAAGCCGAGTCAACCACATTATGCTTAAAAACTGCTAAAGAAGTTTAACATGGTTGAGTGTAAGGAATCCAAGTATCCATTTCTTTCTGGTATTAAAATGCATGAATTTGACAATTCTCCATTGGTATATTTTACACTCTACAGGAAACTAGTGGGAAGCTTTCTCTACCTCATTCACACAAGACCTGATTTGTCTTATCATTTAAGTGTTATAGCAATACATATGCACCAGCCACATGAGATTCATTGGAGAGCATAAAAAATAATTCTTCAGTATGTCTAGGGAACTAAGAACTTTGGGGTGCACTACACAGTTAGTTCCTCATTTCAACCAGCTGGATTTTATGATTTAGATTGGGATGGAGATCCCAATGACAAGAAGTCAACTTCAGGTTTTGTTTTATGTTTTTTGAAGGTACCATTTGTTGGTTAAGTAAGAAACAACACACCATTTCACTTTCATCAGTAGAGGCCGAGTACATGGCAGCAGTCAATGCTGCTACACAGTGTGTTTGGTTGCTGGGAATTCTCTAGGAATTTGGTGTCACAATTGATTGTTAAGCCTTAATACACTATGTGGTGGACTAGGGGTGCTTAGTTGGACAAATACCAAGTCATATTGGGGCTTTCACACCCACATGAGCACTCCATCTCAGTAAACCAACCACATATGCACCCTCATCATTGCTGGTGCGCTCCCATTCATTGAATGTGGACAGGCAAGTTGACTTGGAGCGCTAGAGTGGGATTTTGGCTTGATTTGGTGCATTAAATGTTGCATTGAGACTCTAAAACACACAGATTTCTACACCCATGCCTTACATCACATGTCATTTTGTCAAATTAGGAGAACATAAGAAATACCTACAGTGCATGGCATGTTTACCCCTTCCCTGCAACCACTTTTGATGAACCAACATATGAATATGAGAATACTACTCATACCATCCATCCCAATATGGAGATGAATGAATGGAAACCTTTCTCAAGATTAGTCCCTACATGAAATGTCCACATTAATGAGCTTGACATGCTTGGCTTTCGATATTTTTACACTAACCACGAATGAAATCATCTAGAAATATCGAGAAATACATTGGAGACAATACCAACCTACATCGACTACAAGCACAAGAGTGGGGAAGTAATACAAGATAACAAACCCCCTACTCACTTCAACAAATTCATTGTCTCACAATCAACAACTTGATTTTGACATAGTCCTATAACATTCACAGGTACAAGGACCAAAGGATCCATTATGAATGATCATCCAAGGCACGACAGGAACATGTAAATCATCCCTTATCGGCACCATTAAAAATGAACTATCTTGTCAAGCAATCGTTGGCTATAGTCCTCTACTACTCCTCTCCCCTACTAGCATTGCAGCATTCAACATACATGCAACCACTATACATGCAGGACTTCGGATCCCTATAAAGGACATGAATCCTTTACATGGGCAAGCCCTATCAGTGTTCCAAGAAGAGATGAAACATATTCAATACATTCTCATTGATGAAATGAGCTTCATAGGGCCTAAGTTATTTGTGCATACCGAGATTCGTTTGCGTGAATGCTTTCTAGAAACAAACAACCACTCATTCGACAATTGGTCAATAATGATTGTTAGTGATTTGGGCCAACTCCCACCTGTAATGGACATGCCTATATATGTAGGAGAAACTCTGGGAAAGTGTTTATGGATAGAATTTACCATTGTAATCATTTTGGAAACAATCTTCTGTTAAATGGGAACTGATGTTACTCAACTACGAAACGGTCAACTATTGATAAACATCAGCAATGCTACACCAACAATGGAGGTCTGGACCCTCCTCTAGTCTAGAACTAATAGATTCTTTTCAATAGAGAAGTGTTCACAATTTGACATGGAAATACATCTATTTACAACAAACATGCTTGCAAACAATCATAACAAATACATGCTCCAATCGTTGGTTATTCCTATTGCAGGATCCGTCGCATATTTTACCACTGCAGTTGATGCAAAACAAGATGATGACCATCAACTCGAAAAAGAAATATTACTATGTGTCGAGAAACCAGTCATGTTATCATGCAATTTGTGGGTCAAAGAAGGATTAGTAAATGGCGCTCTCAGAGTGACCATCCAAATTGTATACATGCCTGGATTTATCCCTCCTAAGTTGCTAGCCTATGTTGTCGTGCAATTTGATAATTACATTGGCCCTCCATGGGACCAAGCCAACCAAATCAAATACCAATTCCACCCATACAACGAAGTAACAAGAAACAAATCCCCATCAAGATGGCTTGGGCATTGACTATCCATAAATCCCAAGGCTTGACATTAACAAAGTCAACCATTGACAATGGTAACATTGAACGTCGGGGATTGACATTCACAACAATGTCATGAATGAAAACATTACAAGGAATGTGAATTGCACCATCGTTATCCTTTGAACAATATGCAAAGATTCAAGACACTTCATATGTCTCACTTCGAAAGATAGAAGAGGTATGCCTACATTCTCTATCTCTTTCACATTTTACATTGTTACTTTCAATTCTTGCACTATCCTCGCCAAATGAACATCCCAATGTTGAATTCCAATATAATTAGAGGAAAATTTGATCACTACCTACCCCTTTGTTATTTTGTTAACAATTAAATAGATCAAAAACAATAAAACAAAGTTTTTATTTCTGTAACAGAGTTTTTATTGGTTTAATTCAACAAAGCAATTAACCACTTTATCACATGTTCCTTTGTTAATATTGCTAGCAGCAACAGATCCCATTTTAGCAACATAAAATGGGAGCTCCATTTATTCATTAAACTAGCTTTTGAAGCCATAATCTTGTTATGGGATTCTTTTATCATCTTCACAGTAAGTACCGTGTTTTGGTTTTAGTAAAATTTCCAAAAAAGACTCAAGAAAGACTACGCAAGAGATTGACGGTTTGCGGAAAGCACAAACCGAGTAAAAGTTATAAGGAATTGGGGTATTTTCACAATCCACATTAAGGAAGCGAAAATAGGGTCAAAATATCATAAAGATAAGGATTTTCTGCAATCTGCATTGCAGAAAACGAAAATTGGAAGTCAAACTATGAAGGATGTGAGTGTTCCCGCAATCCGCAATCCACATTGCGAAAAGCGAAAAAAGAGTAAAAATTATAAGAAATAGGAGCGTTTACACAACCCATAATTCACATTGCGGAAGTGGAAACATGGTTAAAAATATAATGAATATAAGGAATTTATGCAATCCGCAATCCGCATTACAGAAAGCGGAAATTGGAAGTCAAAACTGTCAAGTATTTATGTGTTTCTGCAATCCGCAATCTGCATTGCGAAAAGCGGAAGGAGAAAGTTTAACTGTAAGGAATTTAAGGGTTTTCCGCAATCGGCAATCCACATTGCGGAAAGTGGAAGGCAGAAAAAAATTATTAAGAAATAGGTGGGTTTCCGTAATCCGCAATGCAGAAAGCAGAAAGCGGAAGGTAAAACTTAGAAAATATAAAGGTTTCCGTATTCCGCAATCCGCATTGCAGAAAGCAAAAAGAAAAAATTGTTAAAATGTAAAGGTTTCCACAATCCGCATTGCAGAAAAGAAAATTGTTAAAATTTAAAGGTTTTCTGCTATCCGCAATCCGTATTATGGAATGCGGAAAATGAAAAGTAAACTATTAAGATAAAGCGTAAAGTGATAGAAGAAGATTATAAAAAGTCAAAAGCTTCTGTAAGAGAGTTTTTATTGGTTTAATTCAATAAAGCAATTAACAACTTTATCACATGTTCCTTTGTTAACATTGCTAGCAACAACATAGGAGCTCCATTTATTCATTAAACTGGCTTCTAAAGCCATAATCTTGTTATGGGATTCTTTTATCGTCTTCAAAGTAAGTACTGTGTTTTGGTTTTAGTAAAAGATTTAAAAAAGACTCAGGAAGGACTGCACAAGAGATTGACGGTTTGCCAAAAGCGAGAACATAGTAAAATTTATAAGGAATTGAGGTGTTTCCGCAATCCGCATTGCGGAAGCAGAAACAAGGTTAAAAATATCATAAAGATAAGGACTTTCTGCATTGCGGAAAGTGGAAATCGGAAGTCAAGCTATGAAGGATGTGAGTGTTTCCGTAGTCTGCATTGCGGAAAACGGAAATAGAGTAAAAATTATAAGAAATATGAGTGTTTCCGCAACCCGCTATCCGCATTTCAGAAGCAGAAACAAGGCATAAAATATAATGAATATAAGTACTTTCCCCAATCTGCAATCCGCATTGCGGAAAGTGGAAAGTGGAAGTCAAAACTGTCAAGTATTTATGTGTTTCCGCAATCCGCAATCCGCATTGTTGAAAGTGGAAGGCGGATGAAAATTATAAATAAATAAGTGGGTTTCTGCAATTCGCAATCCACATAGCGAAAAGAGGAAGGTAAAACTTAAAAAATATAAAGGTTTCTGCAATCTGCATTGTGGAATGCGGAAAGCGGAAAGCGGAAAGGAAAAATTGTTAAAATGTAAAGGTTTTCGCAATCCACATTGCGAAATGAGGAATGCATAATGGAAAATTGTTAAAATATAAAGGTTTTCCACGATCCGCATTGCGTGTCATGTCCCCGGTTTTGACCCCGTTTGCATGATGTATATATTGTAATTAATCGTGGTGAGGAGCTCAAGGCAAAAGCCCCACCATCGATTTGGCTGGGTATGTTTCGGCAACGGGGATAATTGTCGATGGTATGTTGTGCTATTCGGCACATTTTAATTTGGCATCATGTAAACCCGCACATCAATTAAAATAAACCACAACCAGCTACGGCAGTGCAACGTTGAATGAAAAGGGCATGATTCCAAAGGATAAGGGGTGGGGGATGTCAAACCTTGGTTATGGGGGAAAAACCCATGTTTTATTACCTTGTGGTTTTCTACCTTTGTTATTTGTCACCCTTTTGTCTCATCCAACCTTGTCAACCTCTTTAATGCTCAGCTGGTGGTTGAGGAGATATGGCTGAGTGGTTGAGGGCAGTTATTGCCTTTGGGAGTGGGGTGGCAGGGCTGTCAGCTCCATACCCACATCCACACTCCACCCACATCTGCCCATTCTTCTCCCTCACGCACTCTTCCCTGGTCAATTATTACACTCTCACCACGATTTTGGTCTGTTGGCTCCTCACGCACAGGAATTGGGCGGTTTTGGTCTCAGGAAGACATTTCCTTGGTTCCACGAGTTGCTGAGCACCCACGCACTGTGAATTCGCGTCCTTGCTGTTGTTTTATTCATCCACAGGAAAAATCGAAGTTGTTTTCTCTCATGCAGAACTGTGGTCTGTTCACCCTCACGCAGAGGTCTGTTCATCCTCACGCAGAGGTATGTTCATCCTCACGCAGAGAAATCGGGTATGTATTTCCCGTGCATTTTGTTGTTGGGTGTAAGTTCTTCCTCACGCACAGGGTGTTTGGGTCGTTTTCCCTATTGTGAGAGCCGTTCTCACTGTCATGTTTTGGGGCTGCTGTTTCCCCTGTGTTCTGTTGGCTGTGGTGTTCAATTTCGTTTTGAGCCACTGTGGGTTTCCAATTCGTGGGCTGAGTTTCTGTGTTTTGGGACTGTGCATAATTGCCATTGTTTTTACTTTGAAATTGGGCTATTGTTGTTGTTTCCCTGGTCTGGGATGTTGTGGTTGAGTTGTTTTGGCCACTTTAGGGCCAAAACCAACTCTGGGTTGTCCCTTGGACTTGAGCTGTGCTCCTCCATGGTTTGGGGCTGTCCCCGGTTGTTTATGACTTCTTCACAGAGCTGTGAAGGGGTTCTTTGGCTGCTGGTATGCAGTGGTTGAACCTTGGACTGTGCTGGCTTGGCTTGTCTGTTGAAAGCCTGTGAAACCCAGCAGTGTTGGTTTGGCTGTTATATGTCCCCGTGGCTATGTATAAGCCTGTAATTGACCCTTATTCCGGAGGAATCATGCCCAGCTCGGGGGTGGCAGCGTTGCTGAGAGATTGATGAGCAGGCTGGCCTATGGTTGGGTGGAACGTTGCAGCGACGTAGCTGGTTGCGGGTGAATTCTTCATTAACAAATAAGTGCTACCAGTCTATCTCTGCAATTATAACAATTGTATATGGAATTATGATGAACATGTGATTGCTGGAATGTATGTGTGCTTCCGCTGTATGATCAAAGATAAATGCATCTGTGTATGCTTGTAAGTTTCAATTTCAGCATTTGAATTCTGTTTATGTTCATGGGGCGTTTTGCCCGGTTGTATATGATGTGCTCGTCGCGTCCTCTTCGCCGGCTGAGGGATGGGGACGTGACATTGCGGAAAACGGAAATGAAACTATTAAGATAAAGCAGAAAGCATAAGAAGAAAATTATAAAAAGTCAAAAGGTTCTGCATCCCGCAATCCACATGGCGGAAGCGGAATTGCGGAAGGAAATGTTGGTTTGCGGAACGGACCTTTTAATTGCGTAACGGACATTTTATATGCGGAAAGACTGTTGCATAAATGATTAAGCTTAGCAATGAATGTTAGAGGAAGATTCATGGCCCATGTCTTATGTGAAAGAAATTTGTTTATATATACAGTTTAGCAGGTTGTATGGGTATGTTACATATTGTAAAATGAATTAACCAATAATAAGAGTATATTATTTATGAGGTGGGCGTGGATGATAAATATAAACAGAGTTTTTATTTCTGTAAGAAAGTGTAAAATTGAAATGTATTCATAAACAAAAGTGTTGTTTTCTTCACCTTCTCACATTTCACAGCATATAGCAATTCTTCTCGATGTTTCATTTCCCTCGTTTTGGGGTACGCTACTCATATGTGATATATTCCGATTATTATGTTTAAATGGGTATGCATGCATGCTTATGCTTTGTTTAACTATAAATTTATATTTTTTTTCCTTCTTCCATGGGAATACCTTTAAAGTGGAGGAATGAATGAATCGGTAATGGTGGCGAGACTAGTCCAAACGGATCGAACAGGAGATCGCACGAGGTGCACTTAATTTGCAGCATAGCAATGCATTTTCAATCATTCTCACAATAAAGTAGAATATCATATATGCATGCAAACATATATCTCCTCGCCTCGCTGTTTCTTTGGATGATGTAAACAGATAATTGTGAGAGAGTTTTATAACGTCTCATAGTTTTTATTTATTTATTTATTATTCCATGCCAATCAGGACTATGGTTTTGATTACGACTCAAATACTTTTGACTATGCAATAATTTCGTCAATTTGTTTTAACTTTGCGAAATATTTTCTAGAAATTATTTTATATAAAAATTAATCCTTTATTTTAATAATTATAATATATTTAAAACAAAACATCAAACGACAAGGACGACATATGTACGAAGATATATGTTTTTTCATAAATCCATTCAACTTATGTGGACATAAAAATAATGTTTATGGTTAGATCTTATTTCTAATCATCATGTGATTACTTTCTTCATAAGTGAAAATATATTTGTTTTATCTTTTCAAAATAAAGATATAACTAGAAAATGCTCCAAGAAGGTACAATAGTACGTCGATAGGCTATTGTTGAAGGGTCAAATGGTTGGAAAGAAGAAACTAAAGCGAAGTAACTACATCGACAAAAGTTTAAATATCGTGTAGATCTTAATTTGTACTTTAAATATGTATTTTTTTATTCAAAATCATGGACTTAATTATTTTAGTTCATAAGTTGTATTGCCCATGGGGGTTAGAGCAATTGGTAGTGAGTAATTGAGATGAGAAGTCGTAAATGAAAGGTCACAAGATTCATATATTTAAATTAAAACAAATCAAGTTTAGCAGGCATAGTCACTAAAAGACACGAATCAAGTATAGCAGGTCCAGACAAAGGCATGCATAAGCAGCCTAAAAATATGAGTCATAACCAGCCTTAGAATGCCTTAGAATCATCTCAGACAGAATGTAAAGAGTTCATGGCCTGCTAAAAACATCAACAAGAGAGTCACTTCCCATTCCAAGATCAGTAAGAAACCTAGACGTCAAGTCAAAGCAGCAGTAATCCTAGGCGTTAAGCAACAAATCCTAGGCGTTAAGCAACAACAGGCTCACCGAGAAAAACACAAGCAACAAACTCTAAAGCAGACAAAGAAACATAACTAATTTTCTCTCTTGTTTAGATGCCACATAAAAATGGAGAAGTGAAAACTAAATTTATAATCTTGATAAGCCTTCTAGAAAGGTATCTTAGGGAACCCCTAAGTTTTAAGATAGTTACCAATAAAACAAAAATAATATTAGGTTGACTTAGAATAGGGTACTAAAGGTCATATGGTCAATAACAATAAAAAAACAAAATAAAAGTCATCATACCAAGGTACACACAATAACGACATTAGAACCAAGGACCAACAAGAACAAGGACTTTAATCTTTTCTCTCTCTCAAGGGGTATGTCTATATATATATATATCTGTATAAGGAGAAGATCCAAACTAATGATGTGATCCTCTGGTCCTCAATACTGCCCCTAAGGGTTAGGTGCAGGTGACATCATCAAGGGGTGGTCAGTCCCCTGAGAAACAACCTAGCAATAACCAAATAGGAGAGAGGACATCAAACATCATTATCTTGGTTAATTTGACCAAGATTCACTTGGTTAATTTAGTATTTGCCAACACTAAAGTTTCTAAATCTGTGTTTTTTATCTCAATTGAAGGAGGTGGTGTGGGAAACACCTGTTAAATTCTGAGTTAGGTTAGGGTTAATATAGAGAAAAAAATAAAGTGTATACTTTAATGCATAAATAGATCTAAAAACAAAGCTAGATCCATAAGAGTACCGCTCTAATAAACTTAAACATAATTTTCATCTCTTTCAACTTTAACACTTTTTTGGGCACTACATTAAAGGTGGTCCTTGAGATGGATTATCATTCCCAATATACAGAACATAAACAATAACAAAAGTACAATGAAACTAATGAAAAGTAATTAAAGAAAAAATGCTACATAGATCTGGTTTGAATCTTCCTTATACTCGTACATACTGAGTCATCTCTTGTCATTGTAAGGAAATGTTGTCATAAGCACTACTTTGAGAGAGAGAAAGAAGGTTAAAGTGCCATGGGTTTAGGTTACATGCACACAACAACAAAACCCAGTCACCAAGTGGGAAAATATCATTAGGATAGAAACAAGGATTGTCATCCCAAACCACAAATAGGCACCCTAAAAGTCACCTCTCCCTCTAGAAAACTTAACACTACTATTAACCTACCATCTAGGGTTTAACAAAGATAGAGCTCAGGTAGGATAGGGCAGCACGGTCCATGGACAAGCTAGGATATATTACTTACAGTCATGGTCTAGCCATAATAGAGACAAACTAGTCCAAAAAGGATTCAAAAAGTCACGGCCTGTTAGGAGAAGATAACCACAGTCGGACGAAGAGAAAAAGATAGAGGGAAGGAGGGAGAGAGACAATGAGGGAGAATAATGTTTAGGGAGAGGGTGGTAAAGGAAAGGGAAATATAAAGGGGAACACATGGAGAGAGAGTAAAGGAGGGAGCAAGAGAGAGGAGGTGGTAGGAGAGAGGGTAAGAAGGATACAAAGGTAGAGAGAGCGACAGAGAGGTAGAGAGTGAGAGGGAGAGAGAATGAACTGGTGTAGAGAGAGGTGGATAATGAGATAGGGGAATATGGAGCGAGAGAGAGAGGGAGCAAGGTGAGAGAGAGAGGGATGGGGAGATAGAGAAGTTTGGGGGAGGGAACAGGGGGGAGAGAGTCCCCAACTTGGATACATAATGCTAGGGATAACCTTATGAAGTCATGTTCCATTCTTCAAGGAATTATTCATGTTTCTATATGCCTCAATGGTTTCTTCAGGGCCAAAGGCATGGTATTCTTCCTTGAAATTTCCTTCCCAAGCCCTAGGACACCTACATACTGCTAAAAAACTACCTAATGGCATCGAGATCCTAAAACATAGGCCATTGATAACCTTAGCAGGCCATGTGTAGTCAAGGTCGTAAGACATGTACATACTACTCAAAATCCCCTAATGGAACTGGCATCCTTAGTCATAATCAAGAGGCCATGTGTAGTCAATGGAGTCAACCTTCTTATCCTTGGATCACTAGAAGATTACTTTAAGGCCAGAGGTTCAAGTATCCTCCCATGAACTTGTCAAAGGTCTTATGTCCCCAAGACTTGGGTACATAGCACCATGGATCCCATTTTGAAGTCATTCATGGTTCTTTGAGTAATTGTAAATGGTTTCTTTAGGGCTAAAGGGCATGGTATTCTTCATCAAAACATCATTCCCAAGTCCTTACATGTACATATTTCACAAAACTACCTAATGGCACCAACATCCTAAATCATAGGCCAATGATAACATCAGGATTCCATGTGTTGGTGGTGGAGGAAACCTCCTTAGCCCTAGATGGATAGAATATTCATTTAGGAATAGGGCCCAAGATTCAACACTCTTCCACTCACCATGTCCAAGGCTATAAGTCCCCAACTCTTTTACATAGTGGCATGGATACACTTGTGAATTCATGTGTCATGCCTTGAGTCATTGTTCATGGATTTGTATGCCTCAATTATTTCTTTATGGACAAAGGAAATACATTCTTCCTTAGAACATCATGGATAAATTACAACTCACCCATCTCAGCACTTGTGTTATGGCAATTAAGGTCGACGACCAACTTCCATCACTAGTAGAAGACATTTGGGTGACAATTAGAAAAAAAAAAATATCAAGAATTAATATTTTTCCCATCTATGAACACTTGGAAACCTTCATATTGGCAATCCATTATTCATGCTAGGTCTTTCATCACTATGAAGGTAGAAACTTTACACTTTTGGCATTTTGACCATTTTTAGAGAATATGTAAAAAAAATTGCTATATTTCAAACCATGAAGATTTAGGAAATTTCAACTAATTAAAGTTATCTAGACAAATTAGGATATCAAATGTTGTTTAAAGGAAATTTTCAAGATTTGTTGCCTCATGTCACTTTTCCTTGATATTTTTTTTTTAAACTACTAAGAAGTGTCTCATAATAGTTACAATTGGCCCCCTTTTGTCCATTTCACTAAGAATTATTTAGATTCCATCCCAACAATTTTCTAGGTTGTCTTGGCATGCCTACCCATTGTTGCTTTTGGCCAAATTTTGTCATGAGCAAGCATGGATGTAAGAAGTACAATATCATCCTCTAAAAATGATGTTTTTCATTTTTTTAAAATTCAATGATTAAACTGTAAACTTTAACTTGGAGACAAGTGTTTAATGTATATTACCTCAATGGTCTTCCACCTCCAATTTCAGCTCATTCTACATCCATGTGCTCAAGTTATGTCCAATATAAAATTTTGTTTCCAAATTTGTTTTATTTTTTCAAAACACTAGGTTTTTTTCACGTTTTTTTATTTGTTGATCTCAAAGCCATGTGTCATCCATTATATTTCCCACTTGGAATCCATGTGTTTTCTTTTCAATGCACATGTTCAGTGGTTTTTGAGGTTGGAGATCGATACTATGCCTTATACCTCAAATCATCTTGTCTCTAATGAATCATAAAAAAGGCACTCAATGCGTAAGCATTGACAATGAACCAATAGAATTCAAGCATCAGGTCGACTATGACTATTACGCATTGACAATGAACCAATGGAATTCAAGCATCAGGTTGACTATGACTATTAGGAAGTAAAACCCCATCCTTATACTTTGGTCCATTATAACATCCACCCTTTAGAAACAATGGTTCCAATGACCTCTTTTATATGAAGAAAAATATCTCTTATAAACCAAATGCATATGCATCTTCATAGAGAATGAATCGAGTTATCTTCCATGAATCCATCTCTACCTCTTCTCAAAGATTGGCCCTAAAAAACATGTCCCTTCAATACATCAACTCATTTGAAGGAACTCATAAAACTCTTTTAAAACATCAGGTCAATTTATAGTGGTAGGTCGCTTCGAAACATCAAGCCAAATTAAAAAGTTAGCATATTGTTTCATCCTATAATTTTGATTTTTGTCAACAATCGACCTTGAACAATGTAATCTTAGTTTGAATACCACACTAGATGCGTCACTTAGTCATCAATGTGTTAGATTATTTTCTTCATTTACAATAAGATATACCAATTGTGATCCTAAGATATATTTTCTTTATTTTCTTTTACTCAATATTTATATGTTGATTGCTAACCCTTGTTTGATTGTAAAAGCAATTTCATATTTCATGCTCCTCTATCTTTCACATATCAAGTCATGTATGGGCTGGGCTTATCATGTTCATTGTATGTTTTACTCTTGGAAGTTCTTTTGTGCATATTAGCTCTTTGTTTACTTCACTTTCTCCACAAGGGTATTTGTGAAAAGTTGTGGGACAACTTGGTTCTTCCATTCCTTCCTATAACCTTAAGCATATTGATGTTGTTATCTTTGGTCACTCAACATTGTTCTTGTCTACAGCTTATCCTTTTCAGTGGCAAAGCTGAAACCTTTTGCCAATTTATCTAGGATGTTTGAAGTTGTAATTAAAAAAGGAATATAATATAATCAATATCATATAATATCACCTTATTCCAGTTATAATGTAATGAAAAGGAACATCCATCTTCTTCTATCAGTCATGATGATTATCTATAGGGCCCATATTTCAATGGATAGACCATCTGAGGGATAGGTATTCAAGATGTTATCTTCAGTAGAGTTATTTGGTTATGAAGATTGTCTACTGGAAACATTTATGATGTTTAGGCCAACTGGGTTCTTGTATTTTATATGAGGTCTTCTGCAAAGTTCATGTATCTATTAGCTTGATTGTGATGATTGTCTATTGGCCAAATTCTTTGTTATATTGGCCATCTGATGTTTTATACACTATTGTAGTGTTCTCCAATATTTCATCGTACAGCTTGGTTTGGGTGCAATTTTATGATTCAGTGAGAAGCGAATGATTATATTCATCAAATCCATGAGGCAAAGTGTGTTGATATTCACATCTTATGGGGAATTCTACAATTTTTCATCAATGGGGGATGTTAATTTAATGTCAACTTCCTCCATTTGTATTCTTTCTCCCTAGTCATCATTAAGGGGGACTTTTGGAATATGTAATGATGACTTGTGTGTTGGTGTTGGTTAAATATATCAAAAGAATGCATAAATAACTCTAATATTATAAAATAAAAATATCACACATGAATCATGTAATAAATTCTCTTATTACCATTATTTTAATAAGATAAGTGATAAAGTATTTGTTCCACATGTATTATGGGATGTAATTCTTCCATACCTCTATTAAGGAAAAATACTAACATAATCTAACCTAACTTAGCCTAATGCTAATAAACACACAAACTTTGGACTTACTAACATAATCTAACCTAACTTAGCCTAATGCTAATAAACACACAAACTTTGGACTTCCAAAATACAACTATTTCAAATTGCAAAGCATACTAATCTACAAATTACATAAATCAAATGCTTACAAATTCAAACTTCAGAATTTTTAATTACAAAACTACAAGCTAGATTAAATATTACAAATTAAAGAAAATCTATGTAGCCATAAAATTCCAAACTAAATTCTATATATCAAATAACAAATATCTCATTATACATGCCGAAAGGCATGGTATATTGTTTTCGATCTTTGGTCAAAGACTATTAGTTAGTGTTTTGACTAACAAATTATATCAATTTTCCTAAGTTTTTACATAACATATCATTTTAACAATACTTTTTTTATTTATTTTTTCAAAATAATGTCAATTTATGTCTCATATAATTGGCCTAGAGTTTGAAGTGTTATTCTCGGATCGACAGCATTGGTGTTATTGGACTCTGAAAATCCTTCTTAATTATTCTTGGTTTTATTCTTAATTATTCTTGGTTGGTTTGATTCTTGATTATCTGAAAACACAGCCTTGTCATAACCGTCACCGCCATGGTTTGGCATTGCTTGCACCTTATCATCACCACCCGTGCCACTGCACTGCCTGACTACAACCGGAATGCTTGGTGCTAGCGTCCAACATTCAATGCTCATCGATCTTGGTGCTCCGTCTTTGTGAAGCTTCCTGAGTTGATAAGTGTGACTTGCTTATGTGTTGTCTAGATTGCCTTGAACGCAACCCTTGCTCCACCTCCCACCTCCTCCACAACCCCTACTCCACCACCTTCTTCTTCACCATCTATCCAATCTTCTTTATTTAGTCGAAGACCAGTCTGCCCCAAACAAAGTAATGTCGAAGTCTACAATAAACAAACAATTGTTGTTTTGCTTCATGGTGTGCATTTCTTATTGCTACTTATGCCTTGATCCTTACTGATACATTGTTGTTTACTTTGCTACTGCTCATCGCCATGAACCGTACTCCTCTGTCATGAGTTGTTTTACCTTAGGATCAGGGCTCACCTCCCAGTTGGTTTTGGATCGCAATCTGTAAGTTTTAGCATATTCATTTTCATTTCTGCAATTATTCTATCAAATCTAATTGCATCAAATCATAGGTCTTGAATAACAAATGCAAAGAAGCAGTATAAGAAATAGAAGTTGAACTAGTCAACAAAGTTATGACTGTATATTGCATGAATTATGATTCTAGTGCCTCTTCTTACGCGTCCTTGGTTGTTTTCTGCACCAAAACATACCTAGCTTTGTAAAATTCATAGGGTAACACCCTTGGAAGTACATCGATCAGATAAGTTTTGGGTTGTGCTAAGTTAATCTCAGACTCGAAACAACAATTTATCCCAGTTCCAAGAAATTTTGTGGATAGAAACAACGTGAATCATCAAATTTTGGTTGTGATTCAGGGCTACTTTGGTTCTAATGTAGCACAAGGCATTGTTTTTTAGCATTATGGGTAAGTTTAATAGCATGAATAAACTTGAAAAAAGCAGTTATGGGCACATTGCTGCTACTCAAGCATATTTTAACCAATTCTATGCAAGTGTGTGTGTTAAGACAGAAGTAAATAGCCCTAAGCAGTAATTCTGGGAAGTTGGTACCCCATAAAAGAAGTGAAAACTAAAGTTTCTGTAAATTTTGTTTTGCAAGCAGATGGTTTGTCAAGTGACTTACCCGTTTGTTGTCAGTAATTGCATCCCGACTTACCTGAATGTTGTGAGTAATTGCATCCAAACTTTGGAGTCTATTCCTTGCGAACAATTGTGAGTGTCGACTGCTTCTCTGAAGGGTATGAGCATTACATTGTTGAATTCCAATAGCTTTGGCATCATGATCCCTAACCCAATTTTTTTTGTTAACAATTTTCATATACAATAAATCTATTTGGCCTAAGCATTACACATGCAAGAAACTCAACTCCTTTGCTTATTATGGTTGAGGCAATATCAAAGGAAAAACAAGCAATGAATCTGTGTGGCAAAACAACACCAATAAATATTTGAGATACTGAAGCAGTCAACAATACAAGATTGGAGATACTGAAGCAATCAACCATACAAGAATGCTTATTTGCTCGTTCTTTGCCCAGCTTGTATCCTTCGAGCACCTCCATGAATTATGCATGGCGAACACCATTCATCTTGTCCTACAGAGACTACAGCTGGAGCTCCCAGCTACATTTGGACCTCGGAAACTCAAATAAAAAACTACCCTGTATTTAAACACAACACTCCCAACCAGGAGTCTCTTTTCAATTCACAAATTTGTATACACGTTGCAAGAAGAGACTCGTTCAGTTTCAATTGACAGTAGAATTGCATTTCTTCAACGCCCCCTTGTTATTCAAGCTTCTAAGAATTGCATTTGGGTGATTCCATGAAGATGGGTAACACTTTTTGGCCAAATTTGGCGATGAAAACCTGATTTTTTACTCATGTGCTAGATAGAAGCCCTCAAAACNAAAACGGTAGCATAAACCCTACTGGTTGACATAATTTATATATATATATATATATAACAAATTAACAAAAAAATTCAATTTAACTACAGATTTTCAAAAATCCGGCAGCATTTCTGCTTGCCGGTACACATTTTAAACATGAAAATTATAAAAATATAAATTTACTAAATTTGAAAACAAAACTATAAAAACATACATTTACTAAATTTGAAAACAAAATTATAAAAATATACATTTATCAAATTTTATAAATTTATAAAAAAAAAAAATTAATTCCATTTAAATTGAAAAATGTTACCTCTTTGCTCCGACATTGTGATGAGGATGGGTTGCTTTGGGGCGATGGTCGCTATTCCTCGGTCGAGTTCTCTGTCCCTCAGTCGAGCTCTGTCCCTCGGTCGAGTGATTGAAAATGACAATTGGGGCCCCCGCGGCCCCTTTTTATAATTTTTTTTGAAAAAAGGACCTCGGTCGAGGTCCATAC
>LPNX010036709.1:418801-437378 GCA_001517045.1 Pseudotsuga menziesii
GGTCGAGGTATTATAACCTCGACCGAGGGTTAATAAATACCTCGACCGAGGGCTGAAAAAAACCTCGGTCGAGGGCTTTATATAACCTCGGTCGAGGTATTAATACCTCGGCCGAGGTTTTAATACCTCGGTCGAGGGCTTAACAAGACCTCGACCGAGGTACGTTTTTTTGTTTTTGGCAAGATGCGCTTGCCAAAAAGTGTTACCCAGGTCCGTGGATTCACCCATTTCTTCAACGCCCCCTTGTTATTCAAGCTTCTAAGGATCAATGTCAATCTATCTCTGCATCATGACTTGTGTGGATTCATTCTCAAGAATCAAAGATGCCACTGAACAAGACACAACCCTTATTGGTGCTTAGTGGGATATTATCTCGGTGCAGGTCTGTACCTGGTGGTTTGTGCATGGGCGGTCTGTGTTATATGCATGCCTGACATTTGTGTATTTAGTGCAATATAACATTGTAGCCGCGTGTCTAAGCTATCTCTCATTTTGTCGTCTGTTTCAAATGATCTCTCATTTTTCCATTCGTTTCAGATGATCTGTCTTTGTGTACGAGTAAGCCTCAATAATAAATAAATAAATCATTGTAGCCACGTGTCTAAGCTATCTCTCATTTTGTCATTTGTTTAAAATGATCTCTCATTTTGCCATTCATTTCAAATGATCTATCAACGAACTATTTCTAAACATGATCTCTTAAATAAAATATTAAATCAAAACATTTTCACAATATCTCTCACAAATACATTTTAATATTTTTAAACAAATGATATTAAGAATTAACAACTTTCATACATAATGAAGAAACTATAATTTAGAATTTTAATATTTATATAAAAAAAGATCAGACCTCTTATTATACATCATTTGTAAAAGCAACTTGATTTCCATGAGTTACTTTGAGTCATGTTATGTTAAAGTGGGGGCAAGGAATGCCTAGATGTCATCCATGTCCCTTCGATTATTTATTAAACATAAAAGGAATGTTGTAAGTAGATAGGGGATGTAGGTTAGTTTAGAAAATAGGAATAGGATTTAATCTCAATTTTACTCATACATTGCTAGTCTCAACTCTACCTAAGGCCTCCGCCAAACAGCTACATTGGACTGTTTGATGGCATGCAAGTCGTCACAATGTCTATGCAAATCCTCACGCAAATAGTCGATAAGCATGTGAGCCCCATGCATCAAGGCCATGATACAAATGGAGGACAGAGAGAGTAGGATGGTAGTTTGGGATGACGACAACAACCCTTATTTTTTCTATGGTTTGTTTAACTATTATTATTCTTATTTATTTGTGATAAGTAATAGTTATTTATCACCATTTCTTTATTCATAGCAAAGAAGAAAAAGTCATAGCAAAGAAGAACAAGTCATAGCATCAACCATAGCAGGACCAGAACACAACGTGTTTTTTTCATATTCAATCCATCATCAATACAAAAAAGAAACAGAAATTGTTGAAACCAAAACTTGTGACAGTTCGTCAATAATACACAACATAAACTTGAAATAAGCAAAGTGACAATTTTACATAAACAAAATGAATTCAGCCTACCACACAACATAAACCTGAAATAAGCAAAGTGACAATTTTACATAAACAAAATGAATTCATCCTACCTACTTCGACAAGTATCCGCTGCCACGCAGCACTTGTTAATTATAACATCTAAGCTTTTCAAACTATAAAATCAAATTCCTACTTTAACAATCATAACATCTAAGCTTTTAAAACTAAAGAATTAACTCTCTACCCAATTAATATTACAAAATAGAGTACCTACTTTATTAATTACAAATTAACCCAAAATTTAATTAAAAGAATTAAAGTTCAAATATAAAATCAATTTAATATTCTATAGTATTTTAATGTAATCAAATTACAAAACTTTATCCAAATTACAACTTATTTTCAAAATATATATTTTAAATCTAAAAGAATGAAATTTAGATTATATTTACACCGAAGGTGCTATTTAAGGGATGGTTCTCCTCAGGATTTCGTCGTATGTTGATCATCAATGAGGAGTCGCCCCCTTATCGCATATTCCAAGGCATATTCCACTGCCCCGGCATGCGGTTCTTGAAGTATGGGTGTGACCTCACTCTGGTTCATGGATCGTCTGTTGATAATCAATAAGGAGTCGCCCCCTTATCGCATATTCCAAGGCATATTCCACTTCCTTTAACAGATCTACTTCAAACCTATAAATTTGTTGAAAATACATAGATGTAATTAGTTACTATGTTCGTGGAGAATGAAGGATAATAAACCCACTACAAAATCATAAATAACGCCACTACAAATTCAGAGTGAATTGATGTAACTACAAAAATTGATGAGAAAACTGCAAATCACCTCAGAGAAAGCGTATTCATGGTGTCTTAAGCTCTGCAAAATGAAGGAATAGCCTACCCATTAGGAAAATAGACTCCATGGGTACAATTTTCATGAGTTTTTGAGCTGGTTAAAGTAAAACCAACACATTCTAAAAACAGACAGTGTCCTATCAATCCCAACCAGGATGTTGTAATATACAACTATGTGGGTAGTATTGACCTTTGTGTTTTCATGGGAGATCGATCATTTCTTCTTCCTATGATGCTATGGTATGATGAAGTAGTGATACTTTATGCGTTCCAACACTAATAATAATGGATGACTTAATATCAATTGACACGGTTATGAAGTGCATGCTAACTCTACATGTCGGCATGTGCTAGCTATACTTGTTTGAGCTGAGATTGATTCATATCCAAGAGTGTTTATTCTTATATTTTTCCAAAGTATCACGGTCTAGCCCAAACAAATTAAATATGGCTTTGGGTAAAGCATGATAGATTTAAAACAATTTGGATATGTGTCACTTGTGCATTAGTCGTCTGGTCAAAACAAAGCAAGCCAAACCAGTTTGTTCTCTAAACAAATCAATCAACTTAACTTGAGATTGAAAATTTAAACGAAAACCACCATAGCAAAAGTTGCATGGCTAAAGCAACGCAATACCCGCCAAGGTTAGAAATGTGTTATTGTTTAAATGGAGGCCTATTGATGTCGTTGTTTGCTATGCATTTGCATGTGACAATCAACACAAATTATAAGTGATGGTAAAACACTCACTATGTTGCTCTTCCCTTGTGAAGTATCGCACACATCAAGGCCATGTTTGATCACCCATGTTTGTTGTTTTCGTTGATTCTTTGCTTGGCCTACTATGATTGTTCAAAATTTTGTTTGGTTGCAGATGATTTAATATTTATGCTCAAGGTTTTACGCTAATATTGAATGCTTATTATTTATTATTAATGTGTGTCCTTTTCAGTACACGTAGTATGGAAACTTTGATTATACTACATAATCGAGATCCTATTCTATTGCTAGTCACACACATCTTGATCTCTTTTACCCTTCTTTTTGAAATTATGAAAAGGTGCAAGTTTCGATCAAGGTTTTATAGAAAGATATCAGCAAGTCTAATATAGATTTGTGTTGTCATTACACATTTTTACTAGTCATGTATAGATTAGTGTTGTCATTACACATTTTGACTAGTCGTGTGTGTGCAGTGGAGGAAGCAAACCGGTATCAAATGTGTGCACAAGAGCTTTATTTACACTTTATTGCATCCTCAGAAATTGAGCATTACCTTTTCTTAGGTGTTTCATTTCCTTGTTTTGGGGTATGCTAGTTATCAATTATTCTAATGTAATAGTTTACCTAATATTCATATACTTTAACACAAAATTCAATGCAAATTTTACAATAATTCCTATATAACTACCTATGTTGTCCACCTAATGTTTCATGGGTATGGGAATTTTAACATCGAAAACAATGCAAGATTGAAATTCTCCTAAAATTCTAGATAATTCTGTAATGTTCCATTTTTTATAAATAGGGAATTGAGCGAGGACCTTTAATATCGGGAGCATATTGGAACAATTATTCAGTCATCATTATAGTAAAGAGGGTCATCATATTTATTATCATAAAGCATGCAGAGTATGCAGGCCTTATTTCTTCAGTCTTAATGTCAATGAGAAATTAGAATTGCGTGCATGCAAAAGTAAAGTGCAAACCCTAAAAGTGACATGCAAACCCTGAAAGTACATGCTAAGCTATTTAAGAAGGGTTATTGGACCAAACAATATATCTATTTTATTATTCATCATTTTGGAAATAGTTTTTAGGAGCTCGATGAGCTACTTAGGGTTTAAGGCGGATTGCCTTAACCTAATTGGATTCGGTGGCGAAATCTATCCACCCTAACCAATTGCTAGGGTGAATCATCCAGATTCACCAGTGTGTACTTCATTGCATCAGATATTCATCGTGTTTAGGGAATTGTTGGAGCTTCCTTAGAGTTTATAGTTGGGTGTATTCATTCATTAATCATGGAAGGGATACCAAAGAGGAGAGCGCACTAACCTTCCTATCTGACTGGAAGAGGCTGCACCAACCATCTACAGTCAACTGCTGAAGCAAAAGGGGAAGGAACGCTGAGGTTGTGAAGTCGTTATTCTGTATAAAGACATTTCTTGTGGAATACACCTTCATCATCAAGGTGTGAAGGTCTTATATTCTCAACATCATTGGACCATCAAGATACAAAGAGTGCAGTTGTGGGTAAATACAGTCATATTCCATTCTAGGTTTATCTTCTCTCTACCTCGAAGTAGCGGTCATTTAAAAAGTGTTGGGTTAGCAAAAGAGGGCGCATTGGTAGCCATAGTCACAAGGAAAAACGTGGGACAACTCCCTTCATCAGGCTGGGCATAAATCTGAGATTGGAAAATCTAAGAAATCTCATCTTTCTGCTGCACGAATTTGAGAGAAATCTATAATGTTGATCAATACCCTCTTCTTTCCATTGCTGCTCAAAGTGTGATACTCAGAGGAAAATGAAGGACATGTTGGGAGCTTGATTACCCACTAGAGTAAGACATTAATCAGCCTTACTTATGCAACCAAGTCGCAGTCACTTCTAGGCATCTTTAGCTACAACAACACTATGAGACTTGCTAAGGTTCGGGTCATAATCATTGTACATATTTAGCAGACATGTTATGCATGAGAATGGTGCTAGTTCAACCTTAAAACACTGATATATATTTCTTATTGTAGCTAATGTATTATTCGGTCTTTGTTGGTAATTACCCACAAGAATTTATGTTGTTAATTCAAAAGCTAAATGTTGATGTTCTGAGCCTATGTTGTTTGGGAAGAGTATTAGTATAAATTACTATCTGCAAACTTGCTATTCCCATGTCTCTTTTCTTAATAAAAATTCAGAATTCTTTAGAATGACAACATAAAGGAAAAACATCAGTAGCTTGCAAAGTGTTAATGAAATCTACGACAGTTTCTATAGTTATATAGTGAACCTTCTTGGTGTTAGTGCTTGTGAAACCCATATATGCATAATCTGAATTATTATGTAAAAATCCAAGGATTGAAGCATATATATACAGTAGTAGTAAACAAGAAATCAGACCTTTAGCAATTTAAACACCTACAGGAAGAATACTGTGAAGTTTTTTACAAAATGTAAGCTTAAATCTTCCTAAATAGTGAACACCAAAACATTGAAAGCTACAACATAGTACAAATCAGAACTTAGAATGGAAAAACAT
Source organism: Pseudotsuga menziesii (assembly GCA_001517045.1). NCBI lineage: Eukaryota > Viridiplantae > Streptophyta > Pinopsida > Pinales > Pinaceae > Pseudotsuga > Pseudotsuga menziesii. The sequence continues at coordinate 424,445 of LPNX010036709.1, forward strand.
TGTCATCTATCTAGTTATTTGAAGGCACTTCCACTCATTTGGGTGTTGGGGATCTTACAAATTCATTCTACTGCAGTCCTAATATACTTATCTTATAAAATAATACATTATATTGCAATCAAACTATTTTTAAATCAAATCCAAAGCAATTCTAAAACAAAAGATCAAACTCACATCTGAAAAGTAATCTAAAGGCACAGTATTGACTATGATAGATTGGGCACTTAATTATAAGGAACAGAGCACGTTTAAATGATATCTATGCTATGTAACGAAGGAAAGATCGATAGAATGAAATCTATGGTCAACCCAAACTCGCAATCTAAACTACCAAATCCGAGCTATACTACATAGTATCAAACATGAGTATCAATTTTAATAACCTTAATATAACCTTTTAGACAATGGAGTATGACAAAAATTAAGCTCGAAATCAGTTTAAAAATGATTAAAACTAGGGGTCATCAACTTTTAGCTATATAATAAAGGTGAAGGAGACTCTTTTAGGGTATGTTGTGAAAACACATATCACTGTGACATAAAGTAAGGATGGAGTGATGTGATGCTTATGTGAGGATATTATGTATTGTAAGTTGGAGACTAGTTAAAGGTGACCAAATAAAACCAACCAATCCAAATTACTTAGCTATATGGAAAGGTCGATGTGATCAAGCCATAGGACTCTTTGGGCAAACAATCTTGAATAGCCTTTTCTTGTTGAAATTAGAACCTATAAAGGAAAATTAAATATTTGTGGTAAAGATTACAAGAAAAATAATAATGCTATTATTATTCTTGTAGAACAAAAATTATCTTCATGTTTTGATGTGTTCATCCAAACTAGGAATAGAGCCATTGAAATGTCTAAAGGAACTAGGAAACCAACTTTTGAAGAATTTTTTAAAGGTTTGATAAATGAGCAAGATAGATTAATTGCTTATGGTCAATTATCTAATAGTAAAGCTCTAATGCACATAGTCAAAAGAATCTTAATAGAATTTTTAAAGAACAACAGGTAGCCCTATGTGCCTGTTTTATTCAACTTAGTAAATCTTCTTCAAATGTGGAATGGATAATGGATTCTGGTGCTTTTAACCATATGTCTGGTACAACTTCTTTATTTAACACTTATAACACTAAAAGGCACACAACACATAAAGTATATATTAGTGATGGTAAACATATTTTAGTTTTAGGATCTTGTAATGTTAATGTTCCTAATGGTACTTTGGAAGATGTGTTTCATGTTCAAGGAATGCCCATCAAACTACTTTCTATTTTTAATGGATGTCAGAAAAGTTATAAATTTCAAGCATGGCCTTATAAATATGTGTTAAAAGAGAGCAAACATAACTTTGAAATTGTTTCTTCTGGTCATGTTGATCATAATGTTGGATTATATAAGTTTACTAGTTTTTATTGAAGCAAAAATCAACCATTTTATTCCTATGTTGCTCACATTGATGAACAAAGCAAATTATTCCACGAACTATTAGGTCACTTGAATTATGGTTGTAACACCCTAGTTTTGACCCCATTGCATTAATGTAAATGATGTAAATATGATATCGAATCATGACAAGGAGCTCAAGGCCAAGGCCTTGTCACTGATCGATGTTTGGTATATATGCGATCATGGTTTATGCCTATGGTTTCTGTGCTAAGTCAAGCACATTTGTAAACATCATGTAAATATGAAAATTAATGAAAACCCATAGCCAGCTATCTCAATGCAACGAATAACGAGATGGGGGCATGATTTTCCTAAGGATAAGGGAGTGGGAATGTTAACCTTGATCCAGTTTGGGGAAAATCCATGTGTCATGGGGGGGACCCATCAGAACTATCAACTACCCTCTTTCTTGTCTTCTCTTCCCAACCATTTATTCTGCCAGAAGGTGGTTGAGGTAGTTATTTCTTGGAAGGGGAAAAGTATGGGAAATTTTGAATTGGGCAGAGCACCCAGTTTCGGGATGTTGTGTTTTGCTTGCATGGACAAGAAAACACCAGAACCATATGCCAGTTTTGACCCACGCATTCACGTTTTGGATTTACTCTCACGTCTTAAGAGCTGCGGAACGTTCTGGTTCAGGAATCGTCAATTATTCATTGCCCACCATCTTGGTTTTCCTAGAAGAGTGACATTGTGGTAGCAGTAGAGCTCTTCCTATGTTTATCCTTCGCGTTCTACGAGTGTTTAGTGACATTATGGTAGCAGCGAAGCTCCACCTGTATATATCCTTCGTGTTATGTGAGTTTCTTTCCCTTGGAAATATTGTGATTGTTGTGTTGCAGCGTTGTCTGATACTACGGAGTGTATGAGACCTTGTTACTCATGTTCCAGAGTAAAGTCGGTGTTGTAGAGTCTCCCTGTGGTTGTTGTGTTGTGCACCCTGGTTTGGGTCTGAACTATGTACAAGAAATAGGAATGGGAGAGATGTAGAACGGGATTGATAAACCTAGTGTGGAACCTCACGATAAGATAAGCGTGGCTGGTAAACCTGCTTTGCACATCCTGAAGAGCACTGGAAGGGAAGGTGTATCCCAAGGGACTGTGGAGAAGAGAAGGGGACACTTCCTTGTGTTGGGTGTGTAGGAAGTAGGGAAGCCAGGACAGATAGGTATTGTGAAGGTGTTCTTATCTCTGTAGATGAGCTCACTAGCTTAGCAGTTCTTCCTGCCCATTGCCTTGGAAGCTTGATAAACCCAATTGGAAAGATGGCTTGGTTGGTAGCCTTATAAACCCATCTATTGGCTTGGTTGTGTCTTGCTGTGTTTGACCTGGTGAGTAACCTTTGGTTGGACAGTCTAATAAACCCAACTGTGAATGTTGGTTTTCTAGTTAGTCTGATAAACCCAGTAGTGAAATAGTCTGATAAACCCATATGTTGGCTTGACTGGTCCTTAAAGGTGAATGTTGGCTTGATTATGTTCAGTCTATGAAACCCAATTGTGATATGGCTTGGATAAGTGGCCTGTGAAACCCATATGTTGGGATATTTTCCCTTACAACCTGATAAACCTAGCTGTGTTGGCTTGGCTGAGTGTTATTGCACCTTGGCTATGTATGAGTCTACTAGTGTTCCCTTATTCCTTAAGGAAATCATGCCCAACTCGGGGGTGGCAGTTTTGTTGAGAGACTAAGGAGCACACTGGCCTATGGTTGGGTGGAATGTTGCAACGACATAGCTGGCCGTTGCGGGACAAGTTCTGTTCAATGTTAAGTGTTCTTGTCTATGTTATTATGTTATTCTTTGCAATTTTATTTCTTGTTTTTCAAATTGCTTGATGGAATGTGATGAACATATTGTTGTGTTGAATTGATCCATTGTTCCTTTGAATAACTGCAATTATAGGCATCTATGTATGTTTTTCCATCAATGCATTTTGAACTAAGTTGTACGGTAGATTGGCCAGATCAGTAATGGCCTGAATGATCAGATCGATCAAAGAATTCAGTGGAAAAGCTGAGTTGTTGGAGCAGGGTCCCGCAGCTACAGAAGAAGCTGCTAGTTTAGCGGAGAGATAAGTTTTGGCGGAGAGAAGATAAGATAGAGCTACGATGCCGTAGCACGTGTCCAGCTACAGAGCAGAACCGGAAACCATGACGAAGAAGACGGAGAAGTCAAGGAAGACTACTGTACCTGAGCGGCCGAGAAGAGAGAGCTCACCCACTACATTGAAGGCAGTGACAGAGACAGGAGGGCTCAGTAACCCTCCTAAAGGAAAAGGAGCAACGAGGCTGAAGCATTGAAGACAAAGGACAGGAGAGCGAAGCGGTGCACAGTACCCATGATCAGCGCTGGGAAGCATGGAAGACTGCAGAGAGCTGTGGTATGATGGAAAGCGGCTACCTCAAGTACAGATATGGCCGATTGTCACTAATTAGGATTTGGGTTACTGTTGGGACAGGCCCACAGTGTTGTAATGGCAAGACCTTCGGACTGCCTATAAAGGGATATATTTTGTATTGTAAAGGGGTTTGTTTGTGGGTTGGTTGGTTGGTTCGTTCAGTTGTTAGTTGTTTGTAGATTATTAGACTGTTGTAAAAGCCTAGCTCGGGTTCTGTTATTAGCGGAAGCAATCTTACTGTAACCAGTAGCTGGCTTATAGGGCATGCATGTAACGATCCGCAGGGATCGACAGAGAGGGAAGAGTATATTGTAGGAGAGCAATATAGAGAGGAAAAGAGATCTAAGAGAGAAGATATTGAGCTACATATGCGGTGCAGCAGAACTGTGTTTTACCTTCCCCTAAGCTATAATAAAAACACAGTTCTGTGGATGTAACTTCCATCCTGGAGGTGAACCACGTTAAAATCGAGTGTTATGTGATTGGATTATGTGTTATGTTTACTTATGCATTTATCAGTCATTTCATGGACTTTGTTTACAGTTTAATGAATGAATGTGTTAATCAATTCACAGCAATGTAGAAGGATAAACATAAGTTGAAGACTTTGGCATGTTGTATATGGGTTCATTTATGCTTTGCTTGAACAGTCACTAGTCGCAGTATTGAACAGTCTTGTATGTTGAGTCTTGCACGTCAACACAAGCAACACTAAGTGTGCTAAGCCACGGAGGTAGGTTATCGCAGAGAGGTGATACCGCACTGGCAGAGGAGCTGCGGTGCGCGATACCGCAGGTTGAGGACTTAGCGTTGGGCAGGAGCTGCGTGTCGCACGGTGCACGGTGATGGGGTAAGGTTGGAGATATCACGAGTCAGTGAAAGTGTGCGATGTAGAAAGGGACCGCACGACAGTATAAAGGGATATTTCGTGGCTAGAGGAGCTGGGAGATGAGGAGATCGTGCGACGCGAGCAGAAGGTCGCGCGACGCGTAGAGAAAGAGACCTTGCAGCTAGAAGAGCTATGAGTCACAAGTAGGATCGCCACAGAACCTGGTCCAAGACACTTGAGTCCTTGGCCAACCCATTAGAATCACTTCGGGTGAGACTTCAGGCCACTTCGCGGTCTATCGCCGAAAGGGCCAGTGAGCTAGGGGTGTTGTTGGTTGATTATAGTAAACCTGGGTCTGCCCATGATAGCCAACATGAGTTTCCTGCTAGTAGTCCTCCTTTGCGCAAATTTGCACGCTTGCGGGATGCGGGATGCGGAATGTCGTTTCGTGGATTTTAGTTTCCGCATATTTCCCTTCTGCAACTTCCCCTCCGCAACTTGCAGGATGTGGGATGTGGAATCGTGGTGTCACGATTTCCACAATTCCCAATCTCGCAAGACAAAGTTTACATACCGTTGATCTTCATGAGATGGTTGTCCGTTGTCGATCTATTCCCGATGTGGGACACAGGTTGTGGGAAGTGAGATCACAAATTTCGTAACTTTCGACCCTGAAACTCGGGCTTTCCGCACTATTGATTTTTGCGGGTGGATTCTGAACCATTGATTTGGTTCCAGTCTGCGGGATCAATTGGGATCATTGATTTTCGTCGCGTTTTCTCTCCGTCGTCCAATCTCCTTTGATATCTTTCCTTGTAGATCGTCGAACCGATCCATGGAAAATGGGAGGGAGCATGGCAATGTTGAAAATGTTGATATGTGGTCATGACCATGCCCTGTATTTTGATGAGCAGTAAAGTATTTCGATGAAATTTTAATTCCGCATATTGAAGGGGTATGGGTACGTGACATTGTGGTATCAGAGCTTCGGGTTCCAGGATTGGGCCTGGATGGACTAGAAAACAGTCAAGAATACCCTCTAATACCAACTTGTACTGCACTACAATGTGGTACCCGAGCTGGGGGTTACATCATTAGGCCTGGATGGGCCAGGAATCAGTTAACCAAAGCTGTTGGTTACAGCATTTGGCCTAGATAGGCCAGGTGACAGTAAGTAAAATGGTTTTGATTTTGAATTACTGTGTGTCTAACAAATGGTGTTGATAACACATTTTGCAAAGTCATAGTATATTTTGGAAAAAGTAAGTTGTGGTTCCGCCATGAGAACCCATGATGGATATGATGCTCAGGACTCCTACGAGCATGCATGAGATGTCATGAGGGAAAATGTCTGAGTTGGAAATGATGGCATAGAGTCTAATGGAAGGATATTCTAAGAGCCATTGCAGCCACCATGAGAAGCTTAATTAAAGATCAGGGAGAGCAACATCAATTGAATGTTTCTATGTTGCAGAGTTTGACAGACTTGCAAAGAAAGATAGACTCTGGACAGGGCACAGTAAACCTGAAGGCAGTAAGAGCAGTACCAGAAGAAGAATAAGGACTGCTAGTAGATCATCTAAATCTGAAGAAGCAAGTGGGGATTCAAGCTCTTCTTCTCGCAAGGGAAAGATAAAGAGGCACCATAGGGATCGCTCTCGGGATGAATTTAAGAAGGCTAAACCTCCTACGTTTGATGGCGAGGTAAAGACTGGACAAGAAGCTGAAGCTTGGCTTCTTGGGATAAAGAAGTACTTCCAAGTTCAGGATTATTTGGGGAACATGAAGGCAAGGGTTTCCATATTCAGTCTGAATGGAAGGGCATCCATTTGGTGGGAGCACTTCAAGCAAGTAAGGAAGGTCAGTGAAAGAAGACTTAAGTGGAAACGGTTCCAAAAGTATTTCAAGCAAAAATACCTCTCTGATATGTACTATGATGACAATATTAAAGAATTCCATGAGCTGAGATTGGGACAACAGACCATGGAAGAGTATGCAAATAAGTTCCTAGAACTGTTGAGGTATGTTAGGTACTTCAAAGATGAAAAGGTGAAAATTCAGCATTTCCTGAGTGGTTGCCTCAGTTTTACAAAGACAGAATCAAGTTTTATGAACCTAGAACTCTTGAGGAAGCAATTAGGAAGGCTAAGTATTGCTATGAGAAAAGCAAAGGAAAACATGATTACCATAAGACATGGAAATACAAGAGGAATGAGAAGTCCGAACAAAGGAAGAAAGGTTTCAAACCTTCTAGCTTCAGGAATCAACAGAGGTAGCCATCCCAAGCTGAAAAGCAGCTAGCTAGAGTGGTGGGAGAAAAGCCAAGAGATCCACAGGAGATCAAAGAACCACTTCAATCTTGAAGATGTGGAGGACCCCACATGTGCAGTAATTGTTCACTTGAGAATGAGAGCGCAAGGCCAGCTTACAACATTCAAGAAGCAGAAACAGTGGGTCAAGTAGCAAGGGTCATCCCTAGAATTTATGCAGCACTGGAGGACCGCCAGGCAGATCACCAGTCAACTGTGGTTGAAGTTGCAGGTAATATTGTTGAGCAATATGTTTCTATCTTGATTGACCCTGGTTCTACTCATTGTTACATTACTCCTAGAGTAGTGGAGATTTGTGCCTTTGAGAAAGTAAAGCATAGCAAATCTTGGTTAGTTTAGCTAGCCAAGGGAACTAAGAGAAAGGTTAGCGAAGTGATGGAGAAATGTCCATTGGTTATGAATGGATTGGCCACTTGTGTAGATCTGAATGTTCTACCCCTTAATTCCTATGATGTTCTCATTGGAATGGATTGGTTAGAAGCTCACAGAGTAAAGCTTGACTATTATAATAAGGCTTTTGAGTGCTTGGATGAAGAAGGCAACTCAAGGATTGTAAAATGAATTCCAAAGGTGAATTCTGTGAGCCAGGCTTCAGCAATGCAGTTGAAGAAGTTCTGTAGGAAAGGTTTCTAGTTGTATGCAGCTCGTATTTTGGAGGCAACAGAGAATGAAACTCCTAGGTTGGAGGACTTTCATGTGTTGCAGGAATTCAGGGATGTGTTTTCTGATGAGATTCCATGGCTTCCTCCAAAGAGGGACATTGATTTCACAATTTAACTTGTGCCAGGAGCAGCACCAGTGTCCAAGACACCCTACAGAATGAGTATGCCAGAAATGTTAGAGCTGAAGATGCAACTGCAAGAGCTATTGGAGAAAAAGTATATCAGACCCAGTGTGTCTCCTTGGGGAGCACCAATTCTGTTCGTAAAGAAGAAATATGGTACACTCAGATTGTGCATTGATTACAGACAGCTGAACAAATTCACAGTAAAGAACAAGTATCCTTTGCCTAGGATTGATGACCTCTTTGATCAAATGAGAGGAGAAAATGTATTTTCCAAGATTGACTTGAGGTTGGGTTACCATCATGTGAGAATCAAGGATGAAGACATTCATAAGACAGCCTTCACGACAAGGTATGGACATTATGAGTTTGTAGTGGTACCATTTGGTCTGGAAAATGTACTAGCTACATTTATGTGCCTTATGAATAGTGTCTTTAGCAGGTATTTGGACAAATTTGTTCTTGTTTTCCTTGATGACATTCTTGTTTATTCTAAGAATGAGGAAGAACATGAAGAGCATTTGAGATTAACATTGCAATTGCTTAGGGAGCATCAGTTGTATGCGAAGCTGAGAAAGTGTGACTTCTATAAAGATAGAATTCAATATTTGGGTCACATTATCTCAGAAGAGGGTATATCGGTGGACCCTTAAAAGATTGAAGCCATTATGAATTGGCCTACTCCAAGAAATGTGACAAATGTAAGATCTTTTATGGGACTTGCAGGATACTACAGGCGATTCATTGAAGGATTCTCCAAGGTTTCACATGCCATTACTTCTTTGCAAAAGAAGGGCATAAAGTTTGAATGGACATTGAGGTGTGAAGAAAGCTTCCAGCAGTTGAAGAATCTTCTCACCAGTGCACCAGTATTGAAAGTTGCAGACCCAGCGAAAGATTTTGTGGTGTGTACTGATGCATGCATTCAAGGGCTTGGAGGAGTCCTTATGCAAGACAACCACGTTATATGTTATTAGTCAACAAAGTTGAAGGATCATGAGAAGAACTATGCTACTCATGATCTGGAACTTGCATCCATAATACATGCTTTGAAGGTGTGGAGGCATTACTTGATGGGTAGCAGGTTTGAGTTAAGGACAAAACATTGCAGTCTGAAGTATTTATTTGATCAGCCTACTCTAAATGCTAGGAAAGCTAGATGGATAGAGTTTTTATGTGAGTTTGATTTTGAAATCAAACACATAAAAGGAAAAGAGAATAAGGTAGTTGATGCACTCTACAGGAAGGTGTAGAAAATGCATGTGGCATCTCTTAGTATTTTCCAATCATATTTGAGGCGGCATATTGTTAATCATACTGCTGGAGATGAAATGTATGTGCAAGTAAAAGGAAAATTGCAGCAACAAGGTCTTGAGAAGAGATATGAGGGATATAAATTGGAAGAAGATGGACTTCTTACTTATAAAGGAAGAGTCTTTATTCCAAATATAGAAAATTTGAGGAGAATGGTTATGGACGAGATCCATCAAGCTCCATATTCTAGTCACCCGGGATATCAAAAGACAATTGCTACAACCAGAAAGTAGTACTTTTGGCCAGGAATGGAAAATGACATGGCTGAATATATTTCAAGGTGCATGAAATGTCAACAGGTAAAGGTTGAGCATCAACACCCTGCGGGTTTGTTGCAGCCGTTGCCAGTTCTAGAATGGAAATGGGAAGTTATTTCCATGGATTTTATTACAGGATTGCCAGTGACTTGGAGACAACATGACTCTATCATGGTTGTTGTGGAAAAGTTGACAAAGGTAGCACATTTTATACCGGTTAAATCTACACATAAGACTGATTAAATTGCAAAGATCTTCATGAAGGAGATTTTCAAATTGCATGGATTTCCAAAGGCAATAGTCTCTGGCAAAGATGTCAAGTTCACTTCCAACTTTTGGAAGGGGTTGTTTGCGGATTTGGGTACAAGTTTGAACTTTAGCACTGCTTACCATCCTCGGACTGATGGGTAGACCGAGAGGGAAAATCGAGTGCTGGAAGACATGCTTCGCATGTATGTGATGGACAAACCAACCAAGTGGGAATATTATTTACACTTTGTAGAGTTTGCTTATAACAATGGACAGCAAGCATCCTTGCGGATGAGTCCTTATGAAGATTTGTATGGCAGGAGGTGTAGAACACCAGTGACTTGGGATAATCCAATGAACAGGGTTGTGCTTGGTCCAGAATTGTTCAAGGAGATGGAGCAAGAGGTTGTAAAGATCAGGCAAAATCTGAAGGCATCCCAGCACAGACAGAAAAGCTATGTTGATAAGCATAGGGTGAATAGAGAATTCAGTATTGGTGATCATGTTTACCTCAGAGTGAGGGAAAAGAAGTGTTCCTTGAGGCTTGGGAGTTGTGCCAAGATGTCACCAAGATATTGTGGGCCTTTCAAAGTGCTTGAAAGAATAGGGCCAGTTGCATATAGACTTGCATTGCCTGCTAGCACTAGGGATCATAATGTTTTTCATGTTTATTTTCTTAATAAATATATACATGACCCTAAACATGTGATAAATTGGGATGTGATTCAGGTGGAACCCAAGGGAGAGTTTCGAATCGAGCCTATGCGCATCCTCGACAAGAAGGTCAACATGCTCTGAAACTGAGCCATAGGACAGGTAAAGGTGCAATGGGAGAACTACGGTCCTGAAGAGGCTACGTGGGAGCTAGAGGATGCCATGCGATTGGCACATCCATTTTTGTTCAATTCTTCGAAGAACTGAGGTGATGCCACTGTAGCATTTTGTTCAAATTTTGTACGCATTGAGGACAATGCTATTGAAGGGGGAGGGGAATGTAACACCCTGGTTTTGACCCCGTTGCATTAATGTAAATGATGTAAATATTATATTGAATCATGACAAGGAGCTCAAGGCCAAGGCCCTGTCACTGATTGATGTTTGGTATATAGGCGATCATGGTTGATGCCTATGGTTTCTATGCTAAGTCAAGCACTTTTGTAAACATCATGTAAATATTCAAATTAATGAAAACCCACAACCAACTATGTCAATGCAACGAATAATGATATGGGGGATTGATTTTCCTAAGGATAAGGAGGTGGGAATGTTAACCTTGAGCCAGTTTGGGGAAAATCTATGTGTCATGGGGAGGACCCATCAGAACTGTTAACTACCCTCTTTCTTTTCTTCTCTTCCCAGCCATTTATTTTGCCAGAAGGTGGTTAAGGTAGTTATTGCTTGGAAGGGGAAGAGTATGGGAAATTTCAATTTGGGCAGAGCACCCAGTTTTGGGATGTCGTGTTTTTCTTGCATGGACAAGGAAAAACCAGAGTCGTATGTCAGTTTTGACCCACACGTTCATGTTTTGGATTTAATCTCACATCTTGAGAGCTGTGGAACGTTTTGGTTTAGGGGTCATCAGTCATTCATTCCCCACCATCTTGGTTTTCCCAGAAGAGTGACATTGTGGTAGCAGCGGAGCTCTTCCTATGTGTATCCTTCGTGTTCTACGAGTGTTTAGTGACATTGTGGTAGCAGCGGAGCTCCACCTATGTATATCCTTTGCGTTCTGTGAGTGTCTTTCCCTTGGAAAGACTATGATTGTTGTGTCGTAGCGTTGTATGAGACTACAGAGTGTATGAGACCTTGTTACTCGTGTTCCAGAGTAAATCCGGTGTTGTGGAGTCTCCCTTTGGTTGTTGTGTTGTGCACCCTGGTTCGGGTCTGACATGGGTCGAAGCTATGTACAAGACTTAGGAATGGGAGAGACGTAGAACGGGCTTGATAAACCTAGTGTGGAACCTCACAATAAGATAAGAGTGGCTGGTAAACCTGCTATGCACATCCTGAAGAGCACTGGAAGGGAAGTTGTAGCCCGAGGGACTATGGAGCAAAGAAGGGGACACTTCCTTGTGTTGGGTGTGTAGGCAGTAGGGAAGCCAGGCCAGATAGGTCTTGTGAAGGTGTGATTAGCTCTGTACATGAGCTCATTAGCTTAGCAGTTCTTCCTGCCCATTTCCTTGGAATATTGATAAACCCAACTGGAAAGATGGCTTGGTTGGTAGCCTAATAAACCCATCTGTTGGCTTGGTTGTGTCTTGTTGTGTTTGACCTAGTGAGTAACCTTTGGTTGGACAGTCTGATAAACCCAACTGTGAATGTTGGCTTTCCCAGTTAGCCTGATAAACCCAACAGTGAGATGGCTTGACTGTGAACAGTCTAATAAACCTATCTATTGGCTTGACTGGTCCTTAAAGGTGAATGCTATCTTGACTGTGTTTAGTCTGTGAAACCCAACTATGAGATGGCTTGGCTAAGTGGCCTTTGAAACCCATCTGTTGTGATGTTTTCCCTTATAGCTTGATAAACCCAACTGTGTTGGCCTGACTGAGTGTTATTGCACCTTGGCTATGTATGAGTCTTCTATGTTCCCTTATTCCTTGAGGAAATCATGCCCAGCTCGAGGGTGGCAGTGTTGCTGAGAGACTAAGGAGCACACTGGCCTATGGTTGGGTGGAACGTTGCAACTTGCAGTGACATGGCTAGTTGCGGGACAAGTTTTGTTCAAAGATAAGTGTTCTTGTCTATGTTATTATGTTATTCTCTGCAATTGTATTTCTTGTTTTACAAATTGCGTGATGGAATGTGATGAACATATTGATGTGTTGAATTGATGCATTGTTCCTTTGAATAACTGCAATTATAGGCATCTATGTATGTTTTTCCATCAATGCATTTCGAACTAAGTTGCAAGGTAGATTGGCCAGATCAGTAATGGCCTGAATGATCAGATCAATCCAAGAATTCAGTGGAAAAGATGAGTTTCCTGCTAGTAGTCCTCCTTTGCACAAATTTGCAGGTTTGCGGGATGCGGGATGCGGAATGCCATTTCGCAGGATTTAGTTTCCACAGATTTCCCTTCTGCAACTTCCCCTCCGCAAATTGCAGGATGCGGGATGCGGAATCGCGATGTCACGATTTCCACAATTCCCAATCCTGCAAGACAAAGTTTCCGCACCGTCGATCTTCGTGGGATGTGTTGGAATATAATATGTCAGGATTATACGTTAGTGTACATAATAGGAATATGAATAGTTACATAGGAAGGTGAAAAGGCTGGTTGGAAGATGAATCTCAACCACCATATGAAATGTATAAA
>LPNX010036709.1:441726-478375 GCA_001517045.1 Pseudotsuga menziesii
ATACTTGAAAGATAATGTCTTCATGTCTCAACCAGAAGGCTTTGTTGTGAAAGGAAAAGAACAAAAGGTATGCAAGCTTGTCAAATCCTTGTATGGCCTAAAACAAGCGCCTCGCAACTTGTAGGAAGACTTATCTACCTTACAACAACTAGACCAGATATTTCTTATGTTGTTGGCATACTTTCAAGATTCATGCATAAACCTTGTGAAGGACACTGGTTAGCTGCAAAAAGAGTTCTAAGATACTTGAAGGGGACTGAAGACGTTGGACTCAAGTACTCTAAAGTGGATGACTTTAAACTTATTGGGTACTCAGACTCAGATTTTGATGGCGATAAGGAGATAGGAGTATCAACTTCTGGATACACTATGAGTCTTGGATCAGCAGCTGTCTCATGGAGATCACGCAAACAGTCAGATCTGGCAGATTCAACAACAGAAGCAGAATATGTGGCTGCAGCTGAAGCAACGAAAGAAATAGTATGGCTCAGGACGATACTTGAATATTTGCAAGAAAAACAAGAGAAATCCACTCCATTATTGATCGACAATACTTCTGCAATCAAGCTGGCTAAGAATCCTAGATTCCATGATCGAACCAAACACATCAACACAAAGTATCATTTGATTCGACATCATGTAGAGGCCAAGACAGTCCATCTTCAACATTGTTCCACAAATGATCAAGTTGCAAACATCTTCACCAAAGCACTTGGACGAGAAAAGTTTGAAAGATTCAGAAACATGCTCGAACTTACTAACACCCCTTCAGATTAAGGGGGGGATTGTTGGAATATAATCCGTCAGGATTAAACGTTAGTGTACATAATAGGAATATGAATAGTTACATAGGAAGGTGAAAAGGCTAGTTGGAAGATGAATCTCAACCACCATATGAAATGTATAAATGTATGCATTAGCAATGGAATAGAATTGAATTCGAGAGTTATTTTACCCAACAGGATGGTTGTCCACCGTCGATCTGTTTCCTATGCGGGATGCGGGTTGCGGGAAGTGAGATCGCAAATTTTGTAACTTTCAACCCCGCAACTCGGGATTTCCGCACCATTGATTTTTGTGGGTGGATTCTGAACCGTTGATTTGGTTCCATTCTACGGGATCATTGATTTTCGTCGCATTTTCTCTCCACCGTCCGATCTCCTTTGAGATCTTTCCTTGCAAATCGTCGAACTGATCCATGGAATACGAGAGGGAGCATGACAGTGTTGGAAATGTCGAGATGTGGTCACGACCATGCCCTATATTTCAATGAGCAGTAAAGGCTTTTGATGAAATTTTAAATTTGCATATTGAATGGGTATGGGTACGTGACAATGGTAAATTGCGAATGATATCTAAAATGGTACTTAGCTTACCTTCAATTTCTTCCAATAAAGGTGTTTGTGAATATTGTGTTCTTGGTAAACGTCGTAAGGAAATGTTTGATAAAGGTAAAGCTTGGTGTGCTAAAGAAACATTAGAATTAATTCATAATGATATTTGTGGTCCTCTTGAAACTCCTCCTTTGTCTCAACCAATCTATTTTCTTACCTTTATTGATGACATTAGTTGTAAATATTGGGTTTATTTCTTGAAACATAAAAGTGAAACCTTTGATATATTTTAAGATTTTTTATCCATGGTTGAAAAAGAACCTAATCAAAGTATTAAGACTTTGAGAACTGATAATGGGGGGGAGTGGGGGATTCACTAACAACAAATTTAATGCATATTTATCTAAGCACGAAATTCAACATCAAAAGGTTGTTCCTTATACACCTCAACAAAACAGGGTAGTTGAAAGAAAGAATAGGACTTTGGTTTAAATGGTTAAATGTGTGCTTTATTCTAAAGGATTACATTTTTTGTGCTAAGTATATCTTGAATAGAGTCCCTAATAAACCAATTTTACAGGTTACTCCTGAAGAAAAATGGAATGGAAGAAAAATTTATATTAGTAACTTTAAGATATTTGACAACAAATGTTGGGAATGTATTTCGAATGAAAAATGAAAAAAGTTAGAGCCCAATCCTAACAAATGTATTTATATTGACTATAGTGAGGATTCCAAAGCGTACAAGTTGTTTGATCTATCTACCCAAGGTGTTATCATACAGGGATATGTTCAATTCAATTAAGTCTCTCTCCTCCTGAGTATGTTGAACCTCATGTTATCTTGAATTTGAATTCATCTTATTTTTGCTCCTATATATGTTACTCCTTCCTCTACTTTAGTTCCTACCCTTGATCCTAGTTCCCCTTCTTCTTCCATTGATCCTCCTAAATTTCTTGAACATACTAGTTTGGTTCTTACCATTGATCCTCTTCATGTTTGGTCCTAGAAAACTCTTGGATCCACAAGTTATAAGATTGGCATTATCTTTGATATTCATCTAACTACATATGACTTTGCTCTTATGACTAAAGTATTGGCCATAGATGATTCCTCTACCTATGCTCAAGCCAAAGATAGACCTAATTGCAAGAAATCCATGATTGTTGAGTATAATCCGTTAATGAAAAACAAGGCATGGGCTCATGTACTTGTTCCTCCTGGAAAGAATTTAGTTTGATGTAAGTGCATATATAAAACAAATTTTATTGTAGAAGGACAAATTCAAAAACGCAAAGATCGGTTAGTAGAAAAAGGATTTTCTCAACAAAAAGGTATTGACTATACTAAAAATTTTGCTCCAATTGCTAAAATGAACATAATAAGAACTATTATTTCTCTTGTTGCATATTATTAATGGAAAATGCATCAAATGGATGCCAAGGCTATGTTTTTTAATGGATCTTCATGAAGACATTTATATGCAACAACCACATGTTTTATTCCTGCTGAAACTTCAAGTTTGGTGTCCATATTAAACAAGTATTTATATGGTCTTAAACAGGCACCTAGAGATTGGTATGACAAAATTGATACTTATTTATTCAAGAATGGTTTTAAGCAGTGTATATCTAATCCAAATTTATATGTTAAGAACTTTGATGATGATTTCCTCATTATGGTATTTTATGTGGATGATCTTATCCTTACTGGTATCCAGCCTACATATATACATGAAATGAAGAATAATCTTAAAAAACAATTTGAAATGACCGACTTATGCCTATTGCATTATTTTTTGGGTCTACAGATTTGGCATACAATTGATGGTATATTCCTCTCTCATCCTAAGTATGTTATAGATTTACTTAAGTATGTTATAGATTTACTTTCTTGGTTTTATATGAGTGATTACAAACCTTCTCCTATGTCATTTCAATCTGGTGTAAAGTTAATTATTGATTATGAGAGTATGTTTGATGATGCTACATGGTATCATAAACTTATGGGGAGTTTGATATATTTGACACACATTAAACATGAACTCTCTTTTGAAATCAACATGATTTTGAGGTTTAGTCAAAATCCACATGAAATCCATTCAAAAGAGGCAAAGATAATTCTTAGATATTGACAAGGGACAGTGCATTATGGTATTTTATATTCTAGTAGGGGATGCTACATATAGAAGGTCTATTGTAGGGTACATCTTTAAACTTGGTTCATGTCTGATTCATCGTCTAATAGGAAGTTGAGAAATATTTCTCTTTATTCTTGTCACAGCATGGTACAAGGAAGTTAAAGAAGCAGTGTGGATCTTGTATGTTCTTACAAATCTTGGACTAGTTTAGAAGTCTCCTACCAAATTAATATGTGACAATCAAAGTGAAATTCGACTTGGTAACAATTCAGTGTATCACTTCAAGACTAAACACATTAACTTGGATACTCATTATATTTGAGATCTTGTTTCATGTGGTGTTATTTGTTTGGATGATTACCCCACAAAAAAGCAAGCAGTTGATATCTTCACCAAAGCCATGACAGAAACAAAGTTTATGTATCTTCAAAACAGGGATGATTATAAGGAACCATACTTATTTAAAAGTGTATAAATGTTGGCGAATATTAACAATTCTTAACATGCCAACTATAAAATGATTGGCGATATTTTTCAAAAAATATTTTAATTTCCAAGGATTTTATATTGTTTATATAATAATTTGATGATTTTTAGGGTGAAAAAATGTTACCCCATCAAAATTGGGCGAAACAGGGCTTCAAAAAATGCAAAATGGAAAATGTATTATGGGAGAAAAACATGGAAAAATAGCCCACTGGGCTAAAATTGGCCCCTAAAATTATCCCTGCTTCAAAATTTGTTGGGAATGTGGGAAGTTATCATCAAGGGGGGAGGAATCTAATGTAATTCCATCTTCCTCCATATATGTGTTATTCTCCCTAGTCATCATTAGGGGAGGGTTTTGAAATGTGTAATTTTGGGATGTTATTCTTCTATACCATCGTTTCTATAATAGAGGTGAAGGGGAGCCTTTTGGCATTAGTTTAATATTGCATTGTAATGCTATTGTAAAGCTATGAGATCATATTTGGAGTGAAGCTCAAGTGTAAGATTAGAGATTTTTAAAGAAGAAGCTCAAGTGTAAGATTAGAGATTTCTAAAGAATAAGAATACGATACCTTTGTGTGGTTGTTTCCCCATTTGGGGTTTTACCACGTATATATGGTGTATCATTATTTTCTTTTGTCTCTAGTTTCTTTCTTTGATTATTTTTCCTTGTATAGATAGAATGCTAGCCTAGTACAAACATAATGTTGTTTTTTTTATGCATATTCTCAATATTTTAAAAAATAAACTATGGATTCCACCCCTAAGCTAGACCATGATACCACCAAGGTTAAGGAAGTTACTACAAGGATCTAATATCAACCAACCCAACCCATTGCATTCATGACATATTCAATATTCTCATTGAAAACCAACCCAAGCCCTCATCCAACCACCATTATGCCATAGCATTCTTTTCTACTTCCCTACACAACACAATGAATA
The DNA here is from genome assembly GCA_001517045.1 of Pseudotsuga menziesii. Taxonomy (NCBI): domain Eukaryota; kingdom Viridiplantae; phylum Streptophyta; class Pinopsida; order Pinales; family Pinaceae; genus Pseudotsuga; species Pseudotsuga menziesii. The sequence continues at coordinate 446,635 of LPNX010036709.1, forward strand.
TATTTCCTTTATTTATTCAGCATTCCCTTAGGGATCTTCTTCCCCTCCAATCCTATTTAATGTAGGAACAAAGATTCCAATCATTGATTTCCTTCTAGGAATACCTAGAGGAGAAATGCTTGGCAAAACATTTGATGAGCAACTAAAACAAGCTTGTAAGTTGAATGGTGTTTTCTTCAACTATTGTGGACATTCCATCTATGGTTCTTCCCTCAAAACTATCCCATCTACTCTCATATTCTCAATAAAAAAACCCTTGCTTCCATACAGTCTAACTAGCCACAATCCGATGGGGTTCTCTTACCTTTTGGAACATAACAACCATGGTTTTATAAGAGTTTTCTCCATTGCCAAGAAGAGGGAAAATCCCATAACATAAAATATGAATGGCCATTGGAGAACGAAAGAATGAATGATAATCCCCTAGACTCTCCATAAATTGCATAATATATACTCCCTAGAATATACATTACTTGCGTAATATATACTATCCCTTTTCATAGAGAGTGTTTGTCTTGCCAAGAAGCATGGGAAACATCAAAAGGATAACTTAAGTTGGGATTAATGAGAAAGATTTGAAAGTAAGCATGGGATAAAAAGTAACAGCTTTCAAAGGACAAGAGTCAAGGTCAAATCACCCATGCACCCATTTTCTCTTTCCCTCTTATGGTATTGTATTCCCCATGTTGCCACAGAACAATTCATAGCCCACCATTGTGACTTATTAGTGTTCACTAGTTAGGCCTTAGCATTGGGCTATGCATAAAGAACATTTACAATCTATTTCACATTTTTATAATATGGACTACTACAACTCGACACACATTATTTACATGATTTGTCCCCTATCTCATAAACCACTTCATACAAACAATACATAATTTAACATGTTATATTTCAGGGGCTAGAAGCAAGCCATTACTATAAGAAACAAAAGGCATATCTTTACCTACCTAATTGCTCCCTGTCCCATTTTTTTAAGGGGCGATATCTATACAAACAGGGACTCCCTTAATGTTACTTCAATGCGATATGAGTAAAGATGAATCCCTTTTATTACTAATACCTAACATTTTTTATTTAAAAGAGCAATTTAATATTTAAAATAAGAATAGGTGCCATGGACAATGAGCTAGAACAGCCCTAAGAATATCCAATTTCAATTTTAAAATTGATTTATTCATGACTACAAATTGAAATTGTACTCAAAATTACAAAACAAATACAGGGCCTATGTTGAAAGTGTAAACAAATGTGCACCGGATGCATAGGTGCATAGCTAAGTAGGTTGAGAACAAATAAAGATGCATAGGTTGAACATTTTGAAGTACAAAAATAATAATAATGCAGATGTAACAATCACTATAAAACATGGTTGAAAGTGTGAAATTTGATGTGAAAAGGTGAATAGGTGCATGAGATCCCAAAAAAAACTATGGGGTTTGACATAGTTGTATGGACAACCATGTGAGATATTAAACCAAACTCACACAATTGTGTAGAAATAGGGAAAACATGTGAATGGTTTTGCAATTTTATAAAAATAAATAAAAAAGTCAAAACAAAACACATAGCTGGTAGATTTGCAGTGTATTTTCAAATGAACATGGATTGTTAGCCATTAAAAAACATGTAGTCCAAAAAAAACCTAAATAAACCATTCAAATAAGGAATGATTTCAATAAATCATTCACAACATAGTTGTCATTTTACAGTAAGAAGAATTGAACTCAAACAAGACAATATATTTCTATAATAATGAACTAAAACACTATATATATATATATNAAATCAAATGAAGATGGATTTTAATGGGAGAGAATAAATGATATCTTTATAGTGTGTAATAAATGGAAGCTATGCTTCCCTTTTATCCAGCGGCACTTCACTTCGATCTCCTCTATCTTCAAATAGATGGCATAACAACATTGATAATAAATTGTGGAGAAAATTGGTAGAATAAGTTCCAAACAAGCCATCACCTTCACAAAATAGTGAAGCGACCATGAGTGTAAAAACATACGTATTTATGGGAGCTTGTTTTGTCCATTTTTTCCATGACGATCTATCGTAGAATGGCACAATCGCTTATGCATTTTTCTAGTCAACCACATAGACTTTTAATGAAAATCCACAAAGTTCTATTTATAGGATGTATGTGTGTCCATAAAGATGTGTGCATTAACTTTAAAATAATATATATGTATGGTTTCATATTTGGGAAATGAGTAAGGGAAATAATGATGGGTTATTATGTGCTTTGATTAGACCATATTGGGATGTTTTCGAGTACTGACCTAAACTTGAGATAATTTGTATTTTTATTGACAATTTTTGCTGAAATTGTAATTTGGGCTATTGGAATTGCAATTTTTCTTGTGGGAATGGATTTAGTGACCTTGATTACCCTTGTGTATCTTGATTATGCAATTCCAACAACCAAAAACTACCATTTCAACAATTTTTACCAGATTTTGGTTGGAAAAACCGTCAGAATATGGGTGCAAAACGTCTAGAGTTTAGCTTCCTCTTGTTTTCAATAGTCAACATTATGTGGTGCATGCTGACAAAATCTAAAATCTAGGTGTTAACATTATCTATCTTTAAAAGGAAACGATCCCCACTAAATCCTTATTTACATAAATATTGTTGAAGCCAAGAATTCAACCTTTTAGGTTAAGAAATGCTCTCTTCAACTTGCCCTTCACGAAGAGGACACTAGTGTGGAGAAATTTGTAACTATATTAACATTTACGAGGTATAGATTATGACTTTAGCCATTGCCCATAGGAGCATTTGGGTATTAGTATGCTTAATGTTCTAGAATTGTTGTGAAGGGCTATTATTACCATTTTTGTTATGGGGACAATATGAGACTAAGTCACTCAAGGATCGTCCCCAACCATTAATGGGTAGTCAAAAAGTTATGATCTAGATTTTGGGCTCATTAATTGTTTCACCATCTTATCCAAACCCAAAGAAGGAAAAATACCTCAAGTGTATTTTGCTAGGTTGGCATGGAGACATACCCTTTTTTTACATCTGGGGCTAAAAACGAATGTGGAATAATGGCAAATAAAACCATTGATATGAGAAAATTTGTGCTCCAAGAATGGTCAAAATTGGCTCCATCAACACTGGATAACAAATTTGGGTAGTCCATTCTATAAAAAAACTTTATTTCATTGGCGAAATAACTAGTAGGGTATAACAGGCCCGTGGGTTACAAGAGAGAATGTGATGGACATGTGCTATCTAAAAAAAATCAGTATTCGGTCTTTTTGTCTACAAGCACTACTACTCATCAGATTCCCAAACCTCTCTAATCTCTAATAACAAACTAAAGAGGGACCTAACCTACTAGATACCGTAAAAGGGTTTTTCTTGTCGAAAGCAACATAATTGATAGCATACTCTAAAATATAAGTATCATTTGGGATTTCCTCGTGTTTAGGATTACCTCATGATACACCTTGGGTCCCTTGACATATTTGGTTGTACTGTCGATATGGCCAATTAACAATGCAATTTAAGTCTTACCTAAATCCTTGTGTAAAATCTAACAATTATATAGCACCAACCAGGTTAGATGAAGGACAAAAGAGTAGTAAATGTGACACGTATATGGAAATACGTTAATACATTAAATATCATACTTAAAACTATAACCCTCTTTTCGATTACCAAGATGCCAAGTTTTCTCCTTTCCCTGCCCAGTTTACAAATGACTTTTTGAATTATTAGATGTTCTTAATTCATTTGAAGGAGCACATGTGGGGGATGATGAAGAGGAAAGTGGGTTAGTTGGTAAGAAAAAAAAGGTCATCTCGTTGATCTTAGGGAACAAAAGCATGTTTAACCTAAAAGACAATAAACAGTTCAAATATTCTAACCAAATGAGTCCTATCGGGACTTAATAGTGAACTTAAGTGTATCACAACACATAAAAAATTATAACCATAATTTTTTTCATTTTCATAGAATTGTGCTAGCATAAAGGATTAATACCAAGCAAATTAATTCAAACAACATACAAAGAATAGTACTTAACTCATGAACACATAAAATAAACACATACCAGTAACATAAGTTAATGATAGCATAATCATCCTCACCATGACACACCAATGTCTGTAATGGGAAACAACATAGAGAAACAAGAGGAAAACACACTACTAAAAGAGAAAAGCATTGTCTTATCAGAAATAGTCATAGACCAATGAAGCACATTGGCAATCACAAGAATTAAATATTCCTAATTAGTATTATCTTCATTGGCATCTATACTTATATATATCCAATAATTAATTAGACTATGTCAATTTTGATTAATGCTCCTCCTATTGACTTCTAAATTAGGCCAAATTTGACCCATACATTTACAACACATGGTTAGGCCAATGTTTATAGGTTTTAATTACTTGGTCATAAGCGTGCTCACACCTGACATGGTCTAAAATGCATCTACATCATTTCAATATTACATTATTGATGCTACGGAATGGGGTAGATAGAATTTGGGACCTATCTTGGGTCAAATCCTAAAAACCACACTAAAATACTAGACACAAAAAATGAATCAATTTGGGGTTAATAAGTGAAAGTTTTAGGTCTCTACTGGAAGGTTGGGAAACTCCATCGACACTAGACAACAAAGTTGGGTAGTTTGTTCTATTAAAATTCCTTCTTCCTTTGGAAAAATAACTAGTAAGGTATTGCAGGCCGATGGGTTGAAAGAGAGAATGTGATGGACATGAGCTTTATCAACAAACTCAAACAAAAAAATCCAAGAACTAACACCCATGAGATTTTGAAACTCTTTGACCTAATCTCAAATAACAAAATAAGAGGGATCCGACCCACTAAATACCCTAAAATGGTTTTCTTGTTGAAAGCAACATAATTAATAACATACTCTAAAATATAAGTATCATGTTTAGGATTAGCTCATGATACATATTGAGTACAAACTTCCTCAACACATTTGGTTGTATTATCTAAATGACCAATTTCCAATGCACTTTAAGTCTTGTCTTAACCTTTATGTAAAATATAATAGTTATATAGCACCAACAAGGTTAGATGAAAGACAAAATAAGTAGTAAATGTGACACATGTATGGAAATACATACTACAATAAATCGCTTACTCAAAACCCTAACCCTCTTTTCGATAATCAAGAGGAAATTTTCCCCTTTCCCTTCCCAGTTTACATATGACTTTTTGAATTATTAGAGTTTTTAATTCATTTGAAGGAGCACGTGTGAGGGGGAATGAAAGAGGAAAGTGGGTTAGTTGGTAACAAAAAAAGATCATCCCATTAGTCTTAATGTTAAAAATAATCCAGGTCTTGAGGGCTAAGATCTGGATGTCTTGAATGCCGAGAGAAGAGGAGAGAAAACATGCAAATCTACCAATAAATTCATAGAAAGCACATTTATGAAAAACGAAAAATGAAAGACCATAAAAATACAACAGAGAGTTGGAGAAGAAGGATTATATTCATATGAACCATTACATGCAATGATGACAATTTTAGAACCTCTTATTCCCCATATTAACTCTCTCCCTACTACATTTTTATAAGGTTTCTTGTTGACCATGTCAACTTGGATTACTTGGCTTCATAAATTACATGTCCATCATGTTCCCTTTTACACTTAATAAAAATACGGTTTTATTACTTTTACATCTGAAACTTAGACTATATGCTCCCCCAATATTGGGATCAATCCTCCACCCTTAAAAATTATGGTCCCCAAAAAAACCAAGACCCCATTATGTATCGTACCAACATGTTTACGTTTGTCAATTTCCAATGAAAATAAAGGTTTTCTATGGTTTACTCGTAACCTTGGGTTTGTGGATGACCCATAACCAAGGTAGTAATGACAATATTTATTTTGGTCCCGAATGATAACATTAGGAAATTTTACATGCTCAATAAATTACATTGGTAAAAATAAAATTACGATGGGATTTTAATAAATCCAAAAATTAAAAACTCATGACAAAAATGGTGACTTTTGGTGCAGTTGATGTCTAGTTGCAAATTTGTTTATAAATTTTTCTATGAACAATGAAACCAATCTTCGTTGAAGACCCATTTTATCTATCGGATATATCTTTCCATCAATATATGGGTCTTTTCCATATTACGCTAAGTAGTGAGAAAATGTCTATTGAAACTCAAGGTGTGCGTAGTCCTCTTGGGTCATATACATGTAGAGCTTCAATCAACGATATCTCTCAAACTATGAAGCAAAATGAAATTCCATGAAATATCCAAATAAGATGACACAAAAATATTTCATATGAGATATGGTAGACCCTTTGGAATACCCTTTAGAGGTCGGTATCTTTCTAAATTTTGCAGAGGAGGGTAGGCCTCCAATCTGTCCATCAATGTGCTTCTATGGCGGCCATATAGTTGTGTGTAGGTTGAGAAAGGGTTGGAATGAGGTCACCCAAGTTTCAATATGCATGCAAAAATAAATTTAAGTTGTACAATGACCATACAAAGATGAAATAATGCTTGATGTGAGAGTGTTGACTGTAGAGGGCCACAAAGGAAGACGAGGGCTTGTAGAGCAAAATGGGTTGTTGTAGACATCATGGAACCTCCATTCGCAACAAATAAACCCCTACAAAATTTATTAAAATGTTGTAAACCAATGGATGTAATGAAATCCATGTATGATGCTTTTTTAATGGTAGACGGAGATATGAGGGTAGAAAAACCATGTAGTGCATGTGGACCAAATATGATGCTTACAATGTGTGGACCAACAAATGGACTCTAAGAGTGAAAAAAGGAGGTTCGATATTGTTATATATCTTTGAACTCGTACTATGCTTCAAACCCTAATCCCATGGAGTGGTTACCTACTTTGATACCAATTATCCAAATCTTAAGGGTTGAGATCTGGAAGGCTTGAATACCGAGAGAAGTGTAACACACCCACATGTTACACAGCTACACATATAACAATTTGTAGCTAAAAGCATACATAGAGTGCTATAAAGGCACTATAACAAATTAAAATTGAAATTATTTAAAACTATTATCAGTGAGCCCCAATCAACTCACTACTTCGGAAGCATACATAATTATAGATTAAATTTATGAAGTATTGATTAAATTTAGCTAAATAGTTAACAAATTAACATTAGCGACAATCCTGATAGTTTAATTATGTCTTCCCAACTTTACCATCCCTTTTTGACATTTTCGACATCGGGAATCAGAAGTTAAAACGCTAGCAAAACATAACTAATTCACTTTACCCATATATCGATGTTCCCATATCGAAACTCGGTTCTTCCAACATTGGACATCAGATGTCAGCACTAGTCTAAAGGACCAATTTCAGATATCAGAATGTCGGTATTGGTAAAGTGACTTAGTTATATTTCACTAGCGTTCTGACTTTCTACTTTCGATGTCAAAAATGTCAGAAAGGCATGGTAAAGTCTGGAAGACATAATTAAACCGTCGGGACTATTGCTAATGTTAATTTACTAACTGTTTAGCTAAATTTAATCGATAATTCAAAGTTTTAATATATAATTATGTGCACTTTTGCAGTAGTGAATTGATTGGGGCTCACTAATAATAGTTTTAAATCATTTCAATTTTAATTTGTTATAGAGCCTTTATATCGGTCTATGCATATTTTCAGCTATAGATTGTTATTTGTGTAGATGTGTAACATGTGGGTGCGTTACAGTGTGGTATCGGAGTTGAGGCTGGGGCATATTTTTGCTTTATGAGACTCAAGTGAATGTATAAATGTATCTATTATATTATCTAATGATCTAATTAATAATTCGTGTTGGTCACATGCCTGATTATAAATTGTTAATTGATGTTAGCTGGTAAAGTTTTTAATTCATTATAACTTGTTACTGGTTGTTAACTGAAGTTATCTAATGTGATTTATTTATATATATCTAATGCAATTACCTATAAGTGATGCAGAGAATGAAACTACAAAACTAAAACATTGAATGTAGAAAAAGAGATTGAAATATTAGAGTTCTCTACGGTCATCCAAGAGGTTCTTCATCATGCTTGATAGAAGAATGTGGCACAAATAAAGAAATTAAAAATAATTTGATCAAGCCTTGGAGAAGAAGGGGGTTATCTTTACCATAACTTCAATTTAATATTGAAAATAATTTTATAGGAGATAAAATTCAAAAAACAATTTTACTTTGAAAACATGCTTAAGCTCCAATTACATCCTACATGGCACACATTGAAAAGGAGTGGATACATTCCTGGTGTTGTGTTATGTCATGGTTGTCGAAATTGATTACATCCCGATGGAATGGACACATTCCTAGTGTTAAAATGTTGAGAAGTGGATTTTACATAGTAATATGTTTAAATTTATAATAATACATTTTGATAAATGTATAATATTGATGAGCCTGGCTAGCCATTTTTTGTTTTTCATGTATTAAAATATATGCAAGTTGGTGCTTGCATATTGAAGAAGTTGAGTGAAGTGAAGAAAGGAGAAAAGATAAAGGAGAAGAAAACTATGAAAATCCAAGGATGGGTCTCCTTCGGTTTATTGCATTGAGGATATGGTTTCTCTAATTCAACCTATGCAAGCCAAGGATGGGTCTCCTTCAGTTGATTACATTGAGGATATGTTTCCTCTAATTAAAACTATGCAATCCAAGGATGGAATTCCTTCAGCTACTTGCATTGAGGATTTTCCTCCTCCTAAATTATGCATGACCAAGCACCTGCATTGAAGATATGTTTCCTCTAAAGAAGTAGTAAATTTTGCAAGATGGTGCTAGTAAATAAATATAAGACCTGTGGTGGTCCTGACAGCCAAGGATCCTCTGATAAAAACAAGGGGAAATTCCTAGGTTGTGAGGCCTTGGATAGACTTTAGATGTGAAGTGTCTTAGCTAGAATATGATCAAGTGAGTTGAACACCTTCATTTCAAAGAGAAAAAAGACCAAGGAGAAGGAAATCCACAATTGTGGAGCTCTAGGTTGGAACAAGAATAAGAGAGGGAACTCTTACTCTTATATTTTTACCTATGTTATTTCTTTCTAGAAAGAGAAAGTTGTTGACATGCATGTTACAGTTGAAAAATCATTGTGTTTATTTTTGTTTGAACTAAACAATGAATGTTGAAATAGTTAAAATTTATGTAAAAGAAATGAAGATGAATGGATTCATCTATATGCATATATTGAGTTAAGCATAAAATGTGTGAAAGCCTTGTAAACGAAGAATGAAAATTCTTGGTCATTTAAGTAAATAAAATGGTTGATTTTAATACATATATTCATGTCTGGCCTAATCGGATTCATGTTGATGTATTTCACAAATAAGCTTCAAACCAAATTGGTGGTAGTTGTTAAAGGAGAGAGACAAGCTCCTATTAGTGGGAGAAGTGTGGGAAGTCGTATACATTGAATATAGTGGATGATCAAAGAATTATCCACCTTGCTGAAGAAATGTTTCAGATCATGTTAAATTTTCAAGAAATTCTTGAAAAAATGATGAAACTTCAGGCATAATCAAATGAAGTAAATTTTTAGATTCTATGAGATTCTATCCATCTGCAAAATGAGATAAAATATTTTATGGTAGCCATCAACAATGGAAAGGACATTGACCCTCTAAAGAAGCATTTGCCTGATCGGTCAACCAAGAAACACCCAAGATCAGAGGAATCAAATATGGTTAAGCCTATGAATCAAGAGCATGGCATATCAATTGAAATGTTGGAATTGTGGAGGTAATCATTACCTCAATAAATGCCTAACAAGATGTAACAAGAAAGATAACATCCACAAAGTTTCCAACTTGTTAATAAGTTGGAAAGTAAAGAAGGTGAAATCATTTTTGAAGTGAGCAGTCTACATGTTGAGATAGAAGTTCAAAGCTAGTAGGAACAACATGAAGAGGTCTGATGGACCTGGCCCTCAAAATCCATCTTAAAAGATGTAGTGCAAGATAAACACCTGCAACATTTTGAAAAAAAAAATGATATATGTAAATATTGTATATGTTCATAAGCATTATAACACTAAGGATGGTGTGGACTTTAAGGGGGAGGGGATGTAACAGCCCTAGCCTAAATCCCAAGTTTGTTAACTAATTGACTATGAATTCCCAAGAGGTTGAAACTTATTGTATTTTTTGTAATTATTGATATTAAAATTTATAATTGGTCGTGGTTGAGGTAGAACATTGAGAAGTCGAGGACTCATGCATTCACTAGAGAGATGGTAAGGGGGTTGTAGATGGCCTAAGGGGATATGTTATGACACTGTTATAACCTTGAGTACCTAAAAGAAGTCCGTATGTCCTTATGTGATCCTAAACACACTTAATTAGAATTAAACCTAATTAAAGGTTAACTATGTGTTAAAACATGATTAAGGGGGAGTTAACTACTTTGACACATGCCTTGGGGAATGCATGGAAGGGAAAATGTGGTAAGTTGTTCCTAAGTAAATTATTGATCATTTTAGTCTAGAGATGGAGAACGCAGAGAAAGGTTACGCAAAATAGAGAGTCTAGTATGCAAAGCATTTGAATGCATAGAAGCAAAGCCAAGGAAGAAAAACGCAAAAGAGATTCTTAATCGGGAATCGATGGTTAAATTGTGAAATCATGTCTAAAACTTGAGCGAAATACCCAATTAACCATTATGCAGTGGTTGATCGGCTGATTAAAATCCTAAGTGCCCAAACCTAAACCTGTGAGTCAAATTGATGTTGTAGTCATGACCATGTTTTCCTTTGGTTGCTCCAGTGAAATGGAAGATGGTGCATGCAGTTAACTTGGTGTAATTCTAAGCACTTGAACACTGTTTTGTCACACTATTATGCTTGCAAAAGGAATATAAGGGAATGAATTGCATTATTTGACATGGAATTGGTAGTGAGGCAATTATAATGATTTCCCATTAAGAATTATAAGAACCCTGGAACCAGTGAGTAATCTAGCTAGTGAGTACATGAGTCTAATCTCGGGGGTGGTTACTCTGCTGAGAGATATATGAGCAGAATTGTCTATGGTTGGGTGGACCATGGCTGCAACAAAACCAGCTTCTAGATAGTTTGAATTCAGATAAGTGTTTGAGTTATATTTTTAATGGTTATACAAGATCTAAAAAATTTAGCATCATAACATCGTAACCATAAGCAAAGGATCACTGAAAGAAATACAAGTATAGAAACACAAGAGAACACAAAGATTTTCCTCAGGGAAACCACAAGGGATAAAACCCCACAAAACTTCCTCAGTATAGAATTTGACCAAGTACAATGTAAAATTCCAACAAAAAGAATAGTTTCTCATCTTCCACAATAGACTCTCTCTCTCTCTCTCTCTCTCTCTCTCTCTCTCTCTCTCTCTCTCTCTCTCTCTCTGTATATATATATATATATATATATATATATATATATATATATATATATATTGCGCAATGCTTGAGTGTAAGGTGTGTATAAATGAGAGAGGCGCCTCACCTGTTTATATTCATCGGGTGAGTGACTCAACTAACTGACTAGGTCGGTCAGGTTCTCTAATTAGGGTCGACCTACCTAGGAAGACACAAAATACATTTTATATAATACTTTTGTGGGTACTATTACCCTGACTTACAATAGAGGTTTTACCTCGTGACTTTCACATGACCAATTACATTGAGGACATCTTTGAATGGAGGAATAACATCACTGAAGGATAATACAACAAAATTAAAATAGAATATCTTCCAAAGTTACAATACTTTAACACTCCCCATTAACTAGGAAGGTATTCTACATCAACAACAATCATCATCACAACTGTACAACTGACTTGTGAATCTCTATATGTCTTAGGAAGTTTTGGAACAACATCATGCATCTTCATCATCAATCTTTGTATGAGAATAGTGGATCATCTTCTACAACCTCATTATGTAAATACTGAATCATCTATGAGTATTAGATCATCTTCTGCAACATCAATATGTGTATACTGAATCATCTTCTGGATCATTTTCTGCAACGTCAGTATGTGGATATTGAATCATATTCTGTGTACTGGATCATCTTATGCCATATCAGTATGTAAATATTGAATACTCTTCTGCCACATCAGTATGCGAATATTGAATCTTCTTCTTCAACATCAGTATGTCAATACTGAAACATCATTTGCAACATCAGTATGTAAATACTAAAGCATCATCAGTAAGTAAATATTGAAACATCATCATCTGCATCATCAGTATGTAAATAATGTAACAACATCATTGGCATGTTAGTTAAAGAGAAACATTATCAATAAATGGTATATCATCATCATCATAGATATGTTGGAACATCATCATCATCATCATCATAGATATGTTGGAACATCATCATCATCATCATCACAAAGTGTTGTGGCTTCAGCCATGTCAACATTATCAGCACAGAATGTTGGGACCACAACCACATTAGCATCATCAACAAAATGTGTTGGGACCATAACTACATCATCATCATCAACAAACAAATCCTGAAGCAACATCATCATCAATATCAGCATAGAAATACTAAAACTACCTCATCATCATCAATATAGAAATACTAAAACTTTCTTATCAACATTAGTATAGAAATACCGAAACTGTCTTATCAACATCAGTATAGAAATATTGAACCCGTTATATCATCAGTATGAAAATATTGAACTTTTCCACATCAACATCAATATGAAAATACTAAACCTGCCACATCAACATCAATATGAAAATAATGGACTTTGCGACATCAACATCAATATGAAAATACTGAACTTGCCACATCAACATCAGTATGAAAATACTAAACTTGCCACATCAACATCAGTATGAAAATATCGAACATGTCGTATCAATATAAGAATATTCAAACTATCTCAACAACATAACCTACAACACACATGATCCAATTACAGGATGATCAATCCCTTTCACTTTAGAACATAAGTCCACGGATGATGCAATCCTATCCACATCACAGAGACAAAAGTATGTGGATCATTTTAGGACTAATGTCCAGGGATGATACAATCCCACCACATCATGGAGACAAAAGTCTGTGGATCACTTTAGGACTAATGTCCATGGATGATACAATCCCATCACAACACGGAGACAAAGGTCTGCAGATCACTTTAGGACTAATGTCCATGGATGATTCAATCCCAACCTAACACGGAGACATAAGTCTGCGTATCATTTTAGGACTAATGTCCAGGGATGATACAATCCCACCACAACACGGAGACAAAAGTCTACGGATCACTTTAGGACTAATGTACAGGGATGATACAATCCCACTACAACACGGAGACAAAATTTTGTGGGTCACTTTAGGACTAATTTCCAGGGATGATACAATCCCACTACAACACAGAGACAGAAGTATGTGGATCACTTTAGGACTAATGTCTAGGGATGATACAATCCCACTACAAAATCATCAACATGGTCCCCCTTTCAAGGAGGGTATGCAACATCATCATCATTGCTACCCCTTATAAGAAGGTCCTTTTGAACCACACCAAGCCATGAGATCACACTTGATCCCAAACTGAAACATCATCCTGAGGTGCTCTTTCTAGCACTTCCTCTTTGCATCTATAATGAGTTTTTCCTCTCATTTCAGGTCATCGACATATACCAGTCTTTTGCATTCAACCTTAAATTAAAGGTTGGAACCCTCTTTACTCTTGGTAAATCCTTAGTTCATTAGGAAGTTGTCCATCATGTCGTACCATGTCTAACTCAGAGAACTTCTGCAGTCGCTCCCTCTTTCCAGGGAGGTCTTTTCAGATTACACCAAGCTTGTCTCGAAAGTGTTTAAGCTTTACACTAGATAGAGGCTTAGTCAACACATCTACCACATGTTCCTGATGCGTAGGAACATACTTGAGCTTTGCAGCTCCCTTTTGCAACATGTTCTTTATCATTCTCCTTTTGTACATTTGCAACTGCATCGTACATCCACAACTTCATCGTACATCTGTAACTTCATCATTTATTCTCTTGTAGGTGATTGTAGACAATCCTTCCTACAAGTCAAATACAGTTGTATGTTATAAACATTTCAAAACCTATTCATAATGACAAACTCTTATGCATAAAGATATGTGTTATATAATTATGCAATTATTTCAGCTAATACAACACACGGTAACTTATCCATGCAATTGTCCATATCCTATATACATACGGTAACTTTTTAGATGCCTTCCATCTCTACTAAGACATTATGTTGAAAAAGAGGTTTCATTCTAGATAAGTAGCAATGGAATGTTGTACAACACCATAATCCACTTACCCATCATATGCATATTAGTAGTAAATTGTTCATCAATGTAAAACACTTTAACATGCATAATATACTTCCTAAATCTATGTACATAACTAAACAACTAGATATATAGGAAATGGCAATTCAAATACTTATCTTTCTTTGTTTGGTAGACTCCATCTTGATCTCTATCTTATTGAATAACTAGAGGATTTTCCAATGTGTTCAACCTCATGATCTAATTCTGAGGACCTCTAATCCCAAGAATTCTGCCAATATTCTCAAACATTGAGATCTACTGTAGTCACTCCCTTTGAGGTGGAGTTCCATCCTCCATCTCCATCTTGTAATCTCTGCATTAGGACATTGGAGTGATAGGTAGCCTCCTCTGCTACTAATTTCCTTTGTATCCATCTATGTCACCTATCAAGGTCACTAGATATCAAGATCCTTCACCTCGAAATTTGTTGTAAGTTTTCTCTTGCACCCATCTATGAGCTTCTCGTCCTTTGTAGGATTCTATCATCAACCTTGTAATAAAGTTTGGGATCCCCATCACTCTAGTTTATCCTCAAGTTCCTCATGTAATTGTATGTGCTATCCCATGGATGCCTATTGAGCTTGTACAAATCCTTATGTGCATAGGTGGTTGTCTATAAAGAGTCTCAAATCCTGTAGGTGCTTGATCTGTTCTTCTACATTGATTACACCAACTGTCTAGTGTAATATCCACCACTGAGGAGGTGTATCTAGCCCCTAGAGCAGTGTCTTTCCATAATCGATTCTCTCTTTCTGATAGAACCACGAACCTTTCTTTGTATCTTTTGATACTTCGATCTGTTGTATACTTGATCTTGTAGATCTTCTTGGAATAATTTTACAAAACTTCCCTTCATGTCTCGAACTCATATCCAAACATCATTATGTATTCTCTACCGGTGCTTCTTAATCAAATCATCCTCCCATTCTTCCTTATGGAGCATTCTTTCACAAAGTGTCATTTTTCATCACAACTAAACATTTGAGTTGCGAGATGTCCTGCTTCTGAAGTCCTTGTATTCCTTGCGGAAATGTTCTTTCTTCTTCTTAGCATGAGTTGTTAGGATTCATCCATCTCTTATTCTTTTTCCATCAATCAATATTCTTCTTACATGCATTCCTCCATAGGTAATATTCCTTCTATAACAACTCCCTTGACTAAACCTGGAAGACCATTCTAGGTTGTAATCTATGCTTCTGCTTCTTTGACATTGTCTCCAATGGCTTTTAATTTCTCCTTGAGCCGAGATCTCCTTGTGAAGTAACATTGAATTTTTTCTAACATTTGCACCTTCACATCCTTGAGTTGAGTTCTCAAGGTCATCTTCGTACAAGTTTGTTATCAACCCAAACGGAACTTCTCCGTCTGTGTCGATATTCTTTATGTTGGTACACAAAAGGACAAATTAGGATTGAAGTTTTCCAAAACACTATAGATGGGCATAACTTGGGATGCATTTACCCTTAAGCCATCTTTCTATATATTTTTCTAAGTGTTGAGTTGCATACGTGACTATCTTCATTGCAACTCTCATACTGTACGCGACTATATGCATTGCAACCCGCATACACCAGCGTACGCGAGTTTCCTTTGAGCAACTCACGTGTCATACATGGGTTGACTATATCAATAGTCACGTACATATTAGTTTAGCTTTAAAAAATATAAAACGTGATTATATGAGATTAGTTGGGCCCTAATCTTTAACTATCCCAACTGTTTCAACCACCCCAGCCTTCGAAACCACTCTATTTCCCAAAGTATAAATAGAGGCCTTGGGGTGTGTAATAATCAATCAATATTGGAGAGCAAAGTTATGCTGGTGTTATATCTTCAAAAGTCTTGGAGCAGCAAAACTTAGAGTCCTTTGGTTGTAGAGGAGTCCTTGTCTCAGAAGTTGGGTTGTACTCTTATCTCATTCACTGATTGTTAATAAAGAGAATTCTTCTTCCAACCTTGTGTTGAGTCTATTTCATATATTTTTTATCTAGCCTCTAATATATACATGCATGAGATATTACTTGAAGGATTTTCTCTTTGCAGGTGAAAGAGGTGCATCCCTAGAATCTTTGGACAGAAGAGGGGCAGGAGAAGATCAAGCTTGGATCAACCGTCGGTAATCGGGTAAGTCAATATTTTCTTCCTATTCCCTTTCCATTCTCTAGTAAAGCTAAATGTCTACAAGGTTAGTAGTAAGTTGGTAATCCCAGACCCTAAGTTACAAGGGTGCTTAATCTTGAACAACAAAACTGGCGACTCTGCTGGGGAGTCCAGCATGCTATGGGTTAGTCCTATAGATGCTTTCCTAGTCTTTGCTCGGATTCAGTGTGTGGTTGTCTATCTTGGCTTTGATTTGCAGTAGTGTGTTTAGAGACCTCTATTATTTTTTCTTTTTTGAAAAAAATTGGTTGTGTATGCGGGTTGCTGTGCTACACAGTCACATACAACAACTTGTATACATGGGTTGCTCTATAGGACAGTCACGTACAGTACACGGGTTTCTCTATAAGATAGTCGTGTACATCTTGTAGCGGCACAAAATTTTAGGTAGGGTTGCTTGTCCCTGTCTTGTTTGGATTTTGCTCTGCTTTAAGGTCTTCCATTGCTAACATCTTCATGTAAGTCTGAAAGTCTTGTACACCATGCTTTGTGCTTTTCAGTAAGCCTTTGAGTTTTATTGTTTGAGTCTTCTTTCACTTAGAAATTTGAGGTTGGTTCTCCTATTTGGGTGATAGGTTCAGTGCTGTGTATCTGAGTCAGTGATCAGGATTTTAGATACCTTGTACTCTATATTGCTTTCGAGTAGTGTTAGTTTGTCCCTTGTCCTTTAGTGATTTCAGTGGATTTTATTCATTGATTCTTCCCAAGTTAGGTGTTTGCCAAGTCTCCTCCTTAAGTGGTTGAATTTGGTTCTTGCAAGTCCGTTATACTTCATATTGCTTGCTTTATAGTCTAATTATTCAAACATACTCAAGAAGTTTTGCATTTAGGTGCATGGTAATTTTTGATGAATTTTAAAAGTGGAGAAAAACATTTGAAACATTTGCATTTTAATTGCATATTGTAGTTTTATTTTCAGTATTTTCGAATAAAATTTCAAAAATTACGAAAATAAGTCTTAGTCTTCTCATACTTAGTTGTAATTTCATTAGTTCATATTTACAAAAAGAAAAGAAGCTTGTTTTGAGTAGTTGTAATTTGTTTTGGAATTCATTTTATGCACCTTTTTACTTTTCTTATCAAGTCTATAATATCATAGTCATTCACGCCACTTATCCTTTGACTAAGAACAACCCTTAAAATGAACGCTATA
The DNA here is from genome assembly GCA_001517045.1 of Pseudotsuga menziesii. Lineage (NCBI taxonomy): Eukaryota > Viridiplantae > Streptophyta > Pinopsida > Pinales > Pinaceae > Pseudotsuga > Pseudotsuga menziesii. The sequence continues at coordinate 464,305 of LPNX010036709.1, forward strand.
ATTTAAAATTTATTAGTAAGTTTTGTTTTATAGGGTCATACACCTACTAGCTCAGGATAGACTTGTGGGATAGGAAGTGTAAACTCCCCACAAGTGATTAAATTCAGACGTAGTTGGCCAATCGATAGGTAAATCCTTCTTTATTTTGGTAGTATCTGGGAAGCTCCTCTCAAACAGGAGTTAAGCACGAGGCCGCGTGGAGGCTTGGACTGAGGAGATAACCCTCTGATTCCTTGTCAAAATGTAAACCAAGGTTTTTGCGCATCTGGGATTCTATCCGGGATAGAGTTTCAGGATTTTCTACCCTGCCCATGCGTACGAATCAGGCTTGCGACTGTCCCCCCAGACTATTGATATAGTTAAGGTAGCCTTTAGTCTCTTTGACATCTAGGTTTTGTACACAGGTAAAAAGGAAGGCTATTTCTGGTTCACCTTGGACGGGCTTGGAAGGTAACCCTTGTTGAAAGTATAGGAGGGCGGTGGGTGATTCCTTTGCTTGTGCCTAAGAACCTCTTCAAGGACACCAAGAAATTGTCTCTCAGCTTTCTTCGGGAAAGCATATCTTATACCCCTTGTGATTGTTGAGACTTTAGGAAATTTTGTAGTGACTACTCTGTGGTTTGTCTGTGTTTAGCCGACCTTAGGGTGTGAAGAGTCAAATTTACAATCGTGGAGAACCAATCTGTCAAAAGGTCATGAAGGTTGCAAAACCTTCCTCCGCTTATTACATTAGAACCTCCACCTCCCCCTCAAAGGCAGAGATTAGACACATACGGTTCTTTCGAACTGATAGGAGTTAGTGAAGTTCTGGGTGAACCAGAACTTAGGACAAACTAGTTTCATTTAACTACAATTGAGATAGAAGACTTACAGGCTAACGAGTTTGCAAGGAACTTTAATTCACCTCTAACTGACTTAAACGATCCTGTGATCATTCAGGTTCATCCCTTCAATTCACCTGTGATTGGTGTTCCTCTGGGAAGACTAATGTCTACTACAGGAGAAATTTCTTCTACATCCACCTTAGCTGCTCCGGCTGAAGGGGTGCCACCTCCCTCGGTTGGTGCCCCTAGAACAATTATACCTACTACACCTTTAACTCCAACTAGCCAGGTGGTTCAACCACCGGCTCCCAAAAATTTAGCAGGTACTTCTGATGGAGTGGTCACTGGGATTCCTAGTGTACCTTCAGTTCCTACTTCCTTCGCACACACTACTCAGAGTGGCCCTATAGGATCCTCGTCATTTGTCCAGGGTTTTCCTTGGAATGGGGGGCATATTCCCCCATCCACTCCATATGTAGGTCCAACACCCGCATATGTAGGGGTGTAGTTCGAAAACCCTAATCCTTATGGTCAAGGTTTTCAAACTCTAGTTTTAGCTCCTTTCACAAGCTCTCCTTTCTCGTTTTTTAGCGGATGGATACCTGCTTATGTGTTCCAAACCCCAAATTCGACTGGGGCAGCTAGAACCTCATACACTACACCGCACATAAACAATCCACTGGCTTATGGGTGGAATCCTTTCCAAAGTGGCCCAACCACTTCGCAACCAGCAGCAGGGGGCAACCCCGCCTTCACATCTGGGAATATGGGGGCAAGTCCCTCTAATCCCCAAGTTGGTACTTTTAATGCTCCCATTAGACCTAAGCTCCCTTTCTTGGAAACTTTAAACTTGCCAAACTTGGTGAAACTAATGAATGACCCAATGAGACATAACTCCTCCTGGCCACCCATTCCTACCAAGCTGCCCTCGGATATCCCAAAATTCTAAGGAAAAGTTGGTGATGATCCAGGAGCTCATGTCACCACTTTCCATTTGTGGTGCTCTTCCAACTCACTAAACGATGATACAGATCGGTTGAGACTGTTCCAAAGAAATCTGACCAGTACTGCAGCAAAATGGTACATTGAACTGCCTTTTGCTACATTTGATAGTTTTTGGGACTTGGCTAATGTATTCCTTAGTCACTTCCAACTTCCTGTCCGATATGATTTCGAGACAGACTTGTTGTCTACCTTTCGGTAGGACAAGGCCACTCATATTTCGGATCACATCCAAGAGTGGAGAAGATGGAAGATCCGTATCAAAGCCACTATTCCTTCTGAGTTTTTACTAGAATGGTTCCTTAAATCCCTATTTCCATATATATCTAAGGATGTATCTACTTTGGGAGTGACCAACGAGGAAGAGGCTATCCTCAGGGCCCATTAGCTAGATTTGATATATTCTCAGTCTGGGATTTTATATGAGATCATCCCTGATGCACCGAGGCCAATCCATAATGTAGAGAAACCTAAGCCTGGACCCCATGCCGATGGTGTGGTTGGTTCTGTGAAATCTCCCACTGTAGAGTCTTTGGCTAAATAGCTCCATGAGTTGTCTGTCAAACATTCTATGGCAGAGGCAACAAAGGCTGCCCCCTCACCCCATAATGCAAATGTTTTTGCACAATCCTCTCAAAAGGGAAATCAACAGCCTGGTGGGAAAAAGAAGAAAGGAAAAAAAGGTGAGGGAAACCAAAACAAGAAAAAACCCACAAACAATGCTAATGGGGGAAAAAAATAAAAGAAGAAGGTGAAATTCCCATGTAAGTTGTGCCATGAAGATCACCCGACCCATCAATGTCCCCTTATGGAACAAGCTCAGAAGCTGCTTAAAGGCCAACAACCGGCTATCCTAAAGGATCTTTTATCTAAGGACAGAATTTTACTTCAGCTTCAAATGTAGTAGGGGGCACCTCAAATGCTCCTGACCCTAATTATATCAACATGGTTAAATCCCAGACTTTACTCCAAGACTAGGAACAAGAACTATGAGACAAAGGCTTCATAGAAGGGTAAGTCAATAGATGAAACTTCCAACCCTCTCACGATTGAAAACCCTACCGAACCTATGCCCAAGATACCGAAAGGTGTCTTCAAGAAAACCTTACACAATCCCAATGCTAGGGTTGTAGCCAACTACTCTGTAGTTGAAGATTTATCCCAGACCCTTTGTGTGATGTCGACTTTAGAGGTGTTACAGATTTGTCCCACCCAGCGAGATGCACTCTTAGCAGCCTTAGGCAGCATGGATTCATCGAGCCTCATGGAAAAATTTAATTTGTCTGATGTCAAAATTCGCCTACCTTATCATGTAGCCTTATCGATAGATTTCATCCATGGCGGAAAAACCATTGGAAGGGAATTTGTTGATGAGGGTGCTTCTACATGTGTCATGTCCCTATCTTGCTGGAAAGCTCTTAGATCTCCAGAGCTATTCCCATCGAACACCCTACTTACTGCTTTCGACGGAAGGTCATTTCATCCACATGGCATCCTATCGGCTTTTGAAATAAAGTTGGCAGGGAAGGCAGTATCTGTTGAGGTAGAGGTGATTGATGCACCTTTGGATTATAACTTGCTCTTAGGGAGAAGTTGGACTTATGCCATGTTTGGTATTGCATCGTTCGTACTTCGGGTAGTAGTGTTTCCACATGAAGGGAAGTTGGTTACTGTAGACTAACTTAATTTTACTCGAAAGGGCCGCATGGAAACTAATGAGTCCACTGTGCCATTGGTTGATCAGGTTAAACCTACTTCCGAAAGCTTACAGGCTGGAATGTATGCATCATTGATGGGCACATTCGATTTTCCAGCTCCGATTAATTATTTAGGTTCTACTAGTTTAGGGAAGTCTATTGCCACAATTGTTGATAGAACAGATCCTTGGGTTCTTTCTTCTCGCCATGAACCTGAAGTGCCCTTATCGACAGCAGAAGTAGCTTATCAAGCTATCATTCATACCATTGTTGATCCCATTCTGGTCCCTCTCACATTCTTAGAGGAGCCAGAAGAAGCCTATCTGCCTGCTTGGGCGGAGAACTCTTTGCATTCTAGAGATTGCTTAGATATGGTTTTGCCTTCTGATGAAGCCATTCTGGAAGCTATGTGCAGACGAGATAAGATCTGCGAATATCTTCACCATCGATTCTATTTTCTTCCAGAGTTAAGCAGGATTGAGAACCAGGAGTTCCATATGAGACTGACAGGTGATGTTGATACACCTATTAATCCCTTACCAAGGGAAGGAATATTTGTTGAGGGGAATATGGAAAACATTTCCACTACTATTCCTATCAACATCTCTGCAAACCCAAACATTGTGGAAAATGTACGCATCGATGCAAACTGCTCTCTGGAGGAGATTGCGATCTATACAGCCTTGTTTAAGGAATTTCACGACATGTTTTCATGGTCATATGAGGAGATGCTAGGCATAGATACATCAATAGTCGAGCATGAAATCCGAACATACCCTGATGCTAGGCCCGTTCAATAAAAGTTGATACCTGTCAATCCGCGTAAAGTGGCAGCTGTTAAGGCTGAAGTTGAAAAACTACTGAAATCCGGTTTCATTTACTTAATAGCTTTGACAGAATGGGTATCCAACCCCATTTCTATCGACAAAAAGCAAGGGACTATACGTGTTTGTACTGACTTTCTCAATCTAAACAAAGCATGTCCTAAGGATAACTACCCCACAGCATTCATAGATCAAATCATTGATGCCTATGCGGGGAGTGAAGTCTTTTCAATCATGGATGGTTTCTCCGGGTATAATCAAATCCAAATTAAACTAGAACCAACATAAAACAGCTTTCATCTGTCCTTGTGGTACATTCGCATACAAGAAAATGCCCTTTGGATTGAAAAATGCAGGGGCTACCTTTTAATGGGAAATGAATTTTTCCTTTCATGACATTAAAGCTATTATTGAACCCTACCTTGATGATCTACCAACACATTCTCATAAGAGGATCGATCACCCAGATCACTTGCGTTTGATTTTTGAACGATGCAGATACTACAAAATTCGCTTGAATCCCCACAAGTGCATTTTCTGTGTCGAGTCAGGGAGACTGCTCAGATTCATTGTTTCCAACAAAGTTATTTAGGTGGATCCTTTGGAAGTTGAGGCCATAGTAAATCTACCTCCTCCTCGTTCTATCAGGTAGCTTCAAAGCCTACAAGGGAATTCCAACTTCCTTCAATGTTTTATTGTAAATTATGCCAATATTACTAAAGGTTTCATGCGCCTGTTGAAGCAGGACACCCCATTTGTATGGGATGAAATCACACAACTTGCATTCAAGGCATTAAAGAAAGCTTTGTTGTTGGCACCGTTATTGCACCCGCCAAATTACTCTCGTGATTTTATATTGTATTTGGCCGCATCTGATTTGACCATAGGGGTAGTACTAGTCCAGGAGGATGATAAGCTCCAAGAGCATGTCGTCTACTATCTCAGTCATGCTTTAGCTAGCCCTGAACTTAGGTATTCCCACATAGAGAAGTCATGACTTTCACAGCTGTGTATGTTGTTCAGAGGTTGCATCACTACATCTTACTGAGGACCACAACGATAGTGGCGGATGTTAATCCCTTCCAATATGTTTTGTTCCGACAGATAGTTGGAGGAAAATTCAACAAATGGATAGTCATTCTTCAAGAGTTTGACTTAGATTTCCAATCCTCCAAATCCAAAAAATCCTTAGTTTTTGTTGAGCTTATCGCAGAATTTTCGGTTGAGGAATATGTAGCCATTGAAGAAGACCCATTCCCAGATGAGCATATCTTTTTTATTTCCACCTCTGACCCTTGGTACGGAGATATACTTGTCTATCTCCAAACTTTGAAGTACCTTATAGCCTTCTCATAGGAAGAATGGCGCAAACTACGTGTACATGCCAAAAACTACCTCATTATTGGAGATACTTTATATCGTAGGGGGGTATATTTCATTTTGCATCGATGTCTTACCCACGAAGAAGCAGAGACTGTCCTAAATGATGCCCATAGTGGAGCGTGTGGGGGTCATTTATCTGGGTTAGCAACGACCCAGGAGATCTTACGTGTCGGTTATTTATGGCCCATGATTTTTAAATATTATGTGGAAGCTATGAAGCATTGTCATCCTTGTCAGCTTTACACCAGAAAGATGCGGTCGCATCCTGCTCCGTTATTTCCCGTCATCTCAGTGGGCCCCTTCACGAAGTGGGGGATAGATTACATGACGTGCAACCGAGTCTCGGCTGGGAGGCACAAACATATCATTGTCGCTGTAGATTATTTCACGAAGTGGGAAAAGTCAATGCCCACCTATAAAGCTGACGGGGAAACTACAGCTTTTTTCGTTTTCAACCAAATTATCGCACGGTTCGGTATCCCTAAAGAGATTGGCACTGACCATGGCAGTCACTTCCAAAATAGTATGATGACTGAATTGACTACTATGCTAGGGTTTAGACAAGAGCATTCATCTTCTTTCTACCCTCAAGCGAACGGTCAAGTCGAAGCTGTAAATAAAACCTTGAAGACTATTCTCAAGCGCACTATTAATGTAGCTCGTTCCAATTGGCACATCATGCTATATCCTACACTTTGGGCTTATCGAACCAATGTGAAAACTACTACAAGGTTCTCTCCTTTTCAACTCATTCACGAAGTGGAAGCAGTAATCCCAGTTGAATGTGAAATCCCTTCCTTAAAGATTGCTATTCATGTGTTACTTGATACGACTGACCTGGAAGAACGTTTGTTACACTTAGAACATATAGATGAATAGCGAAGAGATGAACTGATAGCAAACGAGGCTCATAAAAATAGGGTCAAAAATCAATATGATAAATTGGTCAAACCTCGGATTTTTTCTAAAGGGGAACTTGTCTTGCTCTGGGATCAAGACAAAGAACCCCTGGGGGCAGGGAAATTCAGGTCTATGTGGTTAGGACCTTATGTCATTTCAAAAGTCTTGAAGAAAGGTGCATATGAATTAATAGATTTCGAAGGGAATAAGCTTCCTGAGCCTAGAAATGTGCTCTACTTGAAATAGTGTTATGCTTAGGCTTAACACTTTTTCCTGTATTTTTATTGTATGTATTTTATGTACAATAGTTCATCGTTTTGTGTTTTTATATCATATGTTAGTTGCTACAGATGTCTTCCGAGTGGTTCATAGGTTTCACAGATGGCGCTAGTCACCACACTTGTAACCTGGCTTCAGCCGCATGGGTCATTTACTCACCCTCAAGACATCTAGTTGCCTCTGGAGGCGCTTGCCTAGGTCCTGCTACCAATAATGTGGCTGAATACAGGGTTGTCATTGAGCTTTTATGGGATGCTTTGTCACATGGAATCACCCAGCTGGAAGCCAGACTTGACTCTCAACTGGTGGTTTCCCAACTCAATCGATCTTATCAAGTGCGGAACCCTATTTTACTACATCAGTTTATGCAAGTTAGGTTATTGGAAAGAAATTTTGAGTTTATTACATTCAATCATATTCCAAGAAATCAAAATTCATTAACTGATGCATATGCTAATTATATCTTGGACTGGCACTTAACACATTTTGCATATAAATATACAACAGATGCATTACAAAACACATGTAAATAAAAACGGCAATATGTGTGTGTGTGTGTGTGTGTGTGTGAATATATGTCCATATAGATAGGTCGAGTTTCTAATCCTCAGATCCAGTCATAACTGTATAATATACAAAAAATGGATCGAAGTCCATAAAATGCTCCTAGGTCTAAGCTTGACCACCCTGGTCATTTGGACCACCATAGTCCTCCTGATCATCCTGATCACCCTACTCTCGGGCTTCTTCTGCTTCCTCAGCTGCAGCAGCCTCAACAACGTCGATGTACACAAGTATTGCTCTAGCTACCCGCCTCATAAGGCTATCCAGAAAGGTGGTATACCAACCACTAGCTCCTGCATAACAACATGGATATGCTCAATACGCAAATTAGGTACTCTTTGGGTAAGCCTGGCCATCTTTCCCTCAAGAACCCTAATAAAGCCATGATCTTCTACCACCAAAGGACACACATACATACGTGGATGCCCAGCAAGGCGGACTGGTCCAATATCTGCATTTTAACATTTTATAGGATTAAAAACTCTTATACATATGTATATATCTCTATGACTAAAATTCATAAAAATTTAAAAACTTGAAAACAAAAATACCTAATGCTCCCCATGCTCCTCTAGGAGGGAGGACAAGGTTGGTGTCACCTCGGAAATATATCCCAGCACAGGGAAATTGTTCTAGTGCTGGTAGCTATAGCCCCCACCATAAGTAGAAGTCGTCGTCGTATACACTCTGAACCGATCCACTGCCTCCTTGGCGGAGGAATATTTCCCCCCACCTACTCAATCTAGGCTGACAAGGAGAACGAACTGGTAGTGGTACTGCAAGACTCAAACCGAGCACCCTCTCAAAGAAAAAGGCCACCAATATGCTAGAATAACCGAAGCTTTTCCGTCAGCCTCTTTTACAATCAGAGAGTTATTTCCTCATTGTCGGGATCACTCCCGAACACCAATCATATAGGGCTCCCTGTAGACAGTCCACTGCAAGTCTCATTTGGTTTCAAGTTGCAAGGTGAAGTCATGATGACCCTACAACCCTCACTATAGTACTTGCCAACACCTGTAATGGAATACTGCGAATATGAACAATAGGGATGCAGCTACCCCTCTTTTGAGTACCAAGCGCACAGTATGCATCTATGTAGTTCTGCACACTTAGAAGGTCACCACCTCTACCGGTACCTTCCAAGTTAACCGGAGCTCCTCATTGTGACAAACCGGAGATAAAGTAAATGTCTTCCAAGGTAATCTCTAGAAACTCACCTTGTAGGTCAAACATATCAAGATCATGATGCCAATAGTTTATCATAAACTCTAATAGGCAGACATTGGATCGCATAGGTGAGGTACAAAAGAATTTCAGCAACCCACTTTGCCGTAACTTCATTTACCGTGGGGGCATTTCGTAGAGATTGTTGGTCCATGTCTTCATGCTCCCTCTCCCTCCACTCCAGCACCATGTCTCAATGTGATAATAAGCCAAGGATCAAACATTAAATTTATAGAAAACTTTTGATTTTTGGCCCTACATAGCCTTTTCATACCTCGTGCAGTGTACACGACTGTCCTTCGGACAAGTCGTGTATCGTACGCGACTTACTTTCGGGCAACCCGTGTACAGAACGCATGTACGCTACTATTGATATACCATACCCGCGTACACAGCGTGGCTGCTTTGAGAATGGTTGACAACATCAAATTTTTACCAAAAATTAAAATTTGCTTGGATCAAATGAAAGAGCATGGAGAGTAGATTTACCTGGCACTTGCGGTTTTGGGGATTGTCCACCGAGTTGTCCATGACGAGCAATTAAAGGAAGAGGTAAAACTTGTCTATTTTGGGTAAAAAGTCAAATTGTGAGTTTTTTATTTCTATTTTGAACTATTTATAGAAATATTATTTCAAAAGTGGGTTTTAACCTATAGTTCATATTTTTTATAAAAATCAAACTAATACCATGCCTTTTTTCTTCAATGTAACAGGTCTAAGGTCAGTTGAAGTTGTTTTTTGCTCATATAGGATAGGATTTTGGTCATTCATATGCATTTTTGCATTTATACCTAATCCGTATTAACCCTAGAAATACTACTTAGACTATGGACTATGGTATTTTAATCATTAGTACCTTGTCTATGCCATTGTTCATCCGTGGATAGGGCTTTCCTCACATGAGTACCCTAGATTAGATCACATTTATCATCTTTTGGTACTCATGCTGCATTTGTTATAGGTTCAGGGGAGTCTCCTTAGCTATTTTTCATGCCAAATTGAGCCTTATTTTGATCTCTTTTTACAAGCTATCCCTTTTTTAAGACTCCCCGCCCTTATGGAGTTTCTTTAGGCCCAGGTCTAACTCCTAAAAATAGACTTGACTTTCGAGTAAACTTGTCCATTCAGGCTCGTTAAGAATATGTGAATGGGCATCCACATTGGTGGTAGGTTATCTCTTTCTCGGACCATGTGGAATAATACGAGAAAGGATCACTCTCTTTTCTACGGAATTGAGAAGAGTACTCTCAAGCATAGGTTTATCACTTTTCCGGAGCTGAGGGACTAAAATTACGGAAAAGGAACACCCGGTATGAGCTTAGTTTTCTCTTTTTCATGCTCTAGACCTAAACATGAAAAATATTTTGAGTGTACTTCATGTCTTTGTCATGCTCGTTAAACAACAAGAAAAAAACATCAAGTTTACTATTGTAAGCCCCATTTCTCGTACTCAAATGGATCTTTCCGAGTGATCTTTCTTTCCTTCACACTCGTAAAACTCAAGCTATATGTTGCTCTCGAAGGAGCATTGGGTAGGTGGTAATTTAACCTTTTTCGGACCTCCCTGACTAAGTACGAAAAAGATTCACCTTTTCTTCTACTGAAGTTAAGAGAGTTCTTTTGTGGTATGTTTTATACTTTTCTGGCCTCAGGAGACTAAATTGGACGAAAAAGGACACCCCTGGAGTCTTCTTCGGAGTTTTCAAACTCTCTAAATATGAAAACACCAAGTGAGCATGTAATAGTTTGGGCTCATAAAATCCACGAATCAGTGACATTATCAAGCATTATTCCCTCTTCTCTTCAAGCTTGTCAAAAATGAAGAGAGACTTGAGTTGACTTTCCTGGACTCATTAAAATTTAATATGAAAGATAAGGAAGAATTTTTCTTTTGATTCTCAGTCGGTGGCAGCATGTCATCCTTGAACATAGCACTCTTTGTACTTTCTAATACCCATGTCTCTGTGTTCACTTTCAGTTCAGCTATCACTTTGAGTTTCTTACTCCTCCAATTGTTTGTTATACCTAGGGAATCTAATCATGTCTCCTACATGACAAATAAGTCTAGTTGTATTATCTGCAAAGTTAAAAAGTGCCTTGGGTCATCTCTGTGTCGTGCTCATTGTTCAAGGATTTATCCCTGCATCTGATTTTTATCCTGATCCCATCATTTTCCTATCTGATATTACTTATGCCTATTGTCCTTTATCCATTTCCTAGTCACTCTTGTGATCCGTTGGAGGATTTATTGCCTTCCTCATCACAGTATGGTTTCTCATCAACACTTCCTGGCGATGAAGACCTAGATTTTTTGATGATAGTACCTTAGGATTCACTTTCATTATTAGTGAATTCCTTTGCTTCAGTTGTCAATTATCACCTATTTGGTTGACAATCTGTTGAATCCTATCCATGTTCGACTTCAACACATCTATTCAAATGGCCTGGATTGTACTGGTTCTTTTGGATTTTTAACGAAGACCTTAGGTTCATATCTATGACCTAAGTTGCACAAGATTATGTTGTGTTCACTTACACAGTTTCCAGATCTTTGAAGACTCATCATTATTGTATATTGTTGCTTCAATCCACCTTTGTAATATACGTGGTCTTGAACCCGTATCATATGATGTACTCAAATATTGTAAAGGAGCTAGTGTTCTAGTATATTGAACATGGCCTCCTCATATATGACTTTGTATATGACATTACTATGTATTTGTTTCAAGTACTTCCTCTGTTCCATTGGACTTCTGAGTTCTTCAAGATAATGATTATAATGTATTTCGGACATCACTTCCCTCTGACCTCACACATTAGGGGGCATCTGTTATCAACCCAAATGGCCCTTCTCCGTCCGAGTGTCAACATTCTTTATGTTGGTACACAAAAGGACAAATTAGGATTGAATTTTGCCAAAACATTATAGATGGGTATGACTTGGGATGAATTTACCCTTAATCCATCTTGCTATATGTTTTTCTAAGTGTCGAGTTTTGTACGCGACTATCTTCATTACAACTCACGTACTGTACGCGACTATCTGCATTGCAACCCGCGTACACCAGCATACGTGGGTTTCCTTCGAGCAACTCGGGTGTCATACGCGGGTTTCCTATATCAATAGTCGCGTACATCTTAGTTTAGCTTTAAAAAATATAAAACGTGATTATATGAGATTAGTTGGGCCCTAATATTTAACTATCCCAACTGTTTCAACCACCCCAGCCTTCGAAACCACTCTATTTCCCAAAGTATAAATAGAGGCCTTGGGGTGGTAATAATCAATCAAGATTGGAGAGAAAAGTTATGCTTCTAGTATATCTTCAGAAGTCTTGGAGCAGCAAAAATCAGAGTCCTTTGGTTGTAGAGGAGTCCTTGTCTCAAAAGCTGGGTTGTACTCTTACCTCATTCACTAATTGTTAATAAAGAGAATTATTCTTCCAACCTTGTGTTGAGTCTATTTCATGTATTGTGGTTAATGAATATATTTGATTATATGTTTGATATATTGTTTATCTAACCTCTAATATATACATGCATGAGATATTACTTGAAGAATTTGCTCTTTGCAGGTGAAAGAGGTGCATCCCTCGAAGCTTTGGAGAGAAGAGGTGCAGGAGAAGATCAAGTTTGGATCAACTGTCGGTAATCAGGTAAGTCAATATTTTATTCCTATTCCCTTTCCATTCTCTTGTAAAGCTGATTGTTTGCAAGGTTAGTATTAAGTTGGTAATCCCAAACCGTAGGTTACAAGGGTGCTTAATCCTGAACAACAAAGTTGTTCATTGCACCGAACATATCCTTGGGAGTCTTCAAGAATGATACATGTGATAATGGAGACAAATATACTCATCTTTTCTTTGACGAGGTCCTTCTTTTTCTTTGATTTGACTTCATCTCCCTTTGGATCGGCAGCTTCTTCTTTGCCATAGTTATCCATGTCATGCTTCTTTAAGTATGAGAAGCACTCTGTACTTCCATCGTTAGAAGTTCTCGACACTTTAAAGCTTGTACTCAACCTTGGTACTGTTTCTCATCATGATAAAAATAAGAACCTCAAATGGAAATAGAGAGGATAGAACTTACCAATGAGATTGCTTCAACCTTATGCTTGCTTGAAGGCTCTTCTGGAAAACTGCTCCTGGATGGACCTAGGGTTTGATAGAGAAACCCTAATTTTTCAACTTGGATATATTTTAGATCTTACTAGATAGAAAGATGCACCTCCTCAAGGAGAGCTGATCAAAATACTTATTTTCCCAAAACTGTGGACAAAACTACAAAATATCGGATGCCCTAGTTTTCTCAGCAGTAGTGTTAGGTCAAAAAATTGAAATTCCACAAAATGAGAAACTTCTAACATAGAACTATGTGCCATCCTAGGGAGAGTTTGATGGTCCTCCTTTTTCAATTGATTGGTGGAGGGAAGTGCCCAGAACAGGAAGCCCTAGTTTTTCTAGAGTTTCTTCTGCATAATTGACTAATCTTGTTTATGTTATAGCTCCAAATTTTCTGCTCCTAAAGGCCTCAAACTTCCTCCTGTAGTATCATGGTATGTCTTTGTTCCAACAGCACAGGTTAGAGCATAATTGGATTCACTAAGTGGGACTTATGTGAAGTTTCCCAAGATAAATTATTTCATGATTGTTTCAAAATAGCAAAATTGTACGAACTTCCACATGTCATCCTTTCACCTTTGGGGTATAAATATTTGACCATAGAAACTATAGTCCTTTCCCTATATGAAACATCCTGTGAAATTTCATTTGTACCTTCCTAGCCCAAGATATAGCGATTCTCCCTAGGTCACATGTTTAAGGTTGAATTCTGGGAGAGGCTGGAAACCTGAGTTGCAAGAATCATATCTCCTAGATTATAGAGAATCAGAGGTTTAAAGTTTCATACAAGGTACAAAAAGATTTCAAATTTATCCTGTAAAAGTTTTAGCTCCTAATCCTTCGCAAAACATGATTTATAGCGAAATTCCCAACATGACTATTTTTTTCTTCTAGGGTTTTCAAGCATGAAACCCTAATCTTTAGTAGTTGTAGTTGTATCGGTGTTTCGACTGCACAAGACTTCTTTCAGGGTGGATCTGATACCATGTTATATTTTTAATGGTTATACATGATCTAAAACATTTAGCATCGTAACAATAAGCAAAGGATCACTAAAAGATAAGTACAGCAACACAAGAGAACACAAAGATTTTTCTTGGGGAAACCATAAGGGAGAAAACCCTACAAAACTTCCTCAGTATAGAATTCAACCAAGTACAGTGTAAAACCCCAGAAACAAGAATAGTTTCTCATCTTCCATAATAGACTCTCTCTCTCTCTCTCTCTCTCTCTCTCTCTCTCTCTCTCTC
>LPNX010036709.1:478406-498851 GCA_001517045.1 Pseudotsuga menziesii
TATTCATCACATGAGTGACTCAACTAACTGACTAGGTCAGCCATGTTCTCTAATTAGGGCCAACCTACCTAGGAAGACACAAAATACATTTTATATATTACCTTTGTGGGTACTATTTCCTTGACTTACAACGGAAGTTTTACCTCATGACTTTCACATGACCAATTACATCAAGGATATCTCCGAATGGAGGAATAACAACTCCGAAGGAGAATACAACAAAAGTACAATAGAATATATTTCGAAGCTAGAATACTTTAACAATTTGAAGATATATTAATTCTACATTGATTTTATATCATGTTATGTGAAGGGACATAAAATGTATGATGTACATGTTGAATGCCTCATAATTAAAATGATAAATTGTTGGATAGACTAAATTATTTAAATGTGAATTGATAATATGATTGGTTTCATTGTGTCTATCGGCAATTTAATTGATTGAATGAATATAATCCTTAGTTGGTAGTTGATAGTTAAGTAAATGAAATTCCAAAGGATGTTAAATGGTTTCTAAGTAAATGAATTGGGATAGTCTGCCAGTATGAAAATGGGTAGATTGTTTATCATATTCAAACTTTGAATTTTGGTTTAACATTCCTTTGTGTGGATGAAAGTGTTGTCTCTGAAGAATCTGTATTTCAGTGTTATGGTCGTTTCATGATAGAAATGACAAAGGGAAACATATACAAGTTGTCTTGTTTGGGATAGAATTCCTTCACTAAAGGAACTCTAGGGTAAAGGGGGGTATTCCTTAGCTTTAACCTATGCATACTTAGTCCTATAGAAGGTTGTTAAACCTATTATGGGATTCTTTCATGACTACTACAAAGTCTTGTAAAGTATTCCTTTTTGTAACACTTAATTGTTTAAATAATGTTTCAGAGTTAAGGTTTAATAGTAACTTTTTTCCACGGCCTTAAGGTGAATGAGATTTAAGACTTAAATTATTGTCTGGAAATTTCATTGTTTAGTTATTGAACTTGAGAAACAATCCATTGATTTGTATGAGTCTTGGTTATTGGTTGAAAGCTTTTAAATTGCAAGTTTATCCTATGGCAAGTTTTGCCTTAGTCATTTTCTCTTTTTTATCATGTTTATGTGTAAATCAAGGAACTAAATTAGCACATGCCTAACCTTAAGTTAACCGATGCCTAAGGACAGAAGGGAAGTCTCGGTGGAATTGTTTATAATTAACAAGTAAAATCCCGTTGTGTCAAATTGTCGATATCGAAACGTCAACATCAAAATTGACATATTAATTATTGATGTAGTTTTCTTGACATTGTCGAGGTTCTGAGGTTGAGGTTCCGAGGTCAAGGTGTCGATGTCGAGATAAGCATGTCAATTTGGAATGGATTTCCATTTATTTCCAACATCTAAGGTCCGACATTGGGAGACCCAAGTTCTTAGGTTGGAATATTGACGTTGAAATGGTAGTTTTAATGGTCATCAAACTGGTGTCGACTTTCAAGGTCTGACGTGTTGACATGTGAGTGGCATGAACATTATGAATGGAGTCTCGACTCATGTCGATGTCCAATGTCCAACGTAGGAAGAACCAAGTTCCAATATAAAAATGTCGATATAGGTAAAGTGACTTAATTATGTTTCACTACCATTTCGACTTCCTAGTCTCGATGTAGGAAATGTTGGAAAGGCATCGTAAAGTCGGGAATATGGAATTAAACCGTTGGGACTGTTGCTAATGTTAATTTATTAACTGTGTAGCTAAATTTAATCAACAATTCAGAAATTTAATCTATAATTATCTACGCTTCTGCAGTAGTGAGTTGATTAGGGTTCACTGATAATAGTTCTAAATAATTTCAATTTTATTTGCTTATAGAGCCTTATAGTGCTCTATTTATGCTTTTAGATAAAGATTGTTATCTATGTAGCTATGTAACATGTGGGTGTGTTACAACAAGAAAGAAAACATGCAAATCACTAGGAAATTCATCGAAATAACATTTATAAAAACAAAAAACAAAAAATGAAAGACACCATGAAGATATAAGAGAGAGTTGGAGAAGAAGAATTATATTCATATGAACCATTACATGCAACGAGGCCAGTTTTAGTACCTCTTCTTCCCCATCTTAACTCTCTCCATACTAACTATTTATAAGGTGTCTTATTGACCATGTCAATTTTGATGACATGGATCCATAATTTACATGTCCATCATGTTCTCTTTTACACTTAATAAAAATATGGCTTTGTGACTTTTACATCCAAACTTAGACTGGAAGCCCTCCCTAAGATTCGGATAAAAAAGACACGTTCAATCTAAAATACAACAAACACTTCCAATATTTTGACCAAGTGAGTCCTCTTGGGACTTAAAAGTGAATTTAAGTGTATCACAACACATAAAAAGTTATAACCATAATTATTTTCAGTTTCATAGAATTGTACTAGGATAAAGGGAAATACCAAGCAAATCAATTCAAACAACACATAAAGAATAGTACTTAATTGAACACATAAAATAAACACATACCAGTAACATAAATTTATCATGGCATAATCATCCTCACCATGAGACACCAATGTCTATAGTGGGAAACAACATAGAGAATCAAAAGGAAAACACGCTCTTAAAAAAGAGTTTAAGGGAAATACTTTACATGTTGGAATCTTTATTTATAAATATATATTTTGAATAATTGAATGATGATGAATACAAAGAATGGACCATATTAAATATGGTCGATGGGGGAAGCGACATGTCTATTTATAAATAGACATGTCATTTAATAAATAATAAATGATAACTAATTAGCCTATAACTACTAATTAATAAATTAATATGTATAACATACGTAATAACCAATTAGGTTTATTATGATCCATCTGGAATTTAAAAGATTCTACCATGAATCTTGTGTAAAGAGTGCTCAACTTGAACTTCTTAAATGCTTGATTAGTTGTAACTTCAATAGGGGTGTTTTGCTTGACAAATTTCCTTTGATAAACGCACCCGGGTGTGATTGATGTTGAAAAATGAACTCTTGCCACGAATAATGGTACCACAGTTTAACGATTCTTGAAACAGTTGGTCACATTTCCATTCAAATTTATTATGCACATAATTCCATAGATAAAAAACATTGTGACTATAGGGAGTATTCTTCTAAGCTTCCAATATGATGTTTCCCTGAATAACTTGTGTTGCCACGTTTATATCCGATATTTTTGCATGCTTTGATGTGACATTGATTTCTATCTGACATATTACTTATTTAGTGTTGATCAATGGATATTCAAACATGGTTGGACCTTCAGTTACATTTGTTATGGTCTCCTTAACTATAATGGCAATGACTAAAAATTACTTACTTCAATCTGATTGGTTAAGATGTCTTCCTTCGCAGTTTCGTCGTGTACTTTTAAGCATGAAAACCCCTTTAATGTTTTTGTTTCATAAATTTGGGTTTGATTAGGATTTTTCAAACAATTAATTTCCTTGTCTTTACCAAATGAGCTTGATTCTAGTTGTTCTTTGATAACCTTTTGATCTTGAGATTCTCGAACATTTTGGGTTGCGATAAGTTGTAGAACATTAATATCTTTGTATGTTGAAGAATATTTTGGGTGTTCTTATTCTATGTTATCATTATCGGGAAAATCTTCAGTGCTTTTATTTTCATCATTTTATCCTTCTACAACTTCAATTATTTCATAATTGTCAATAACATCAACTTTATATTCATCAATATTTGCTGCCTTATTATTACAATCTATGCGATCGCCATTTCCTTTACAATTGATATTGACAACATGATTTTCAGTATCTGATGTATCTATCTCTTTGTCAATATTATTCTCAACTGATTTTTCTTCAAGTTCATCTTGATCTTCCATACTCGGGACTTTATCCTTGTCCTCTACACCTTTCGTTTCATCGTCCTTCCTATCATCTTCTTTATCATGTCCTTGGATTTGGTTAGGGTTTTGAGCAGGGTTTCCGATTTGACTTTGTTCTGGAGCTTCACAAGCCATTTTCACTAATTTTATAGTTATGTATGCTGGATTATTTATGTAACTCATTTATGTTCCTTGTATGAGTCTACAACGAATTTCTGGAACTTTTGCATACTTATGATACAGCATCGCGTTTTGAGTCTTGTACTTGGGACGATGGTTCTTATTCTTTCTTGCATATGATGCCCTGGACCTTTTGTGACGGGGAATGTAAGGTGTTAACGTATGTTTTTGTGTACTTCTTCTGATGTGGGTGCACAAACAGTTTCCATCTCTTTCTTACTTGAAAATAAGGGGTCCCAACCACTTGTTTTGTCATAAGTGCGGAAGCAGTCTTGAGTTGTCCTTGATCAATATCATCTAATGTTTCTCCTTCTTTTTCCTTGCTTGAGAATTAAGATGGTGTAGTTGTTTCTTCTTCCTTCAAATGATCAATATAGTTTTATGTTTCTTCCCACTCTTCCTTTAACTTACTTGAGGAGTAGGACTCATGTGCATCTGTATTTTCTTTGTCCAAAATCTTCTTAGATCCTTCTTTTATTTGTAATAGCATTGTTTTTAGTTTTGCATATAGTTCCTTTTCTTTACGCTGGATTATTTTTATGTCTTTAAGCGTCTTGCTTTTAATTTCTTGGGTCTTACTTCTTTTTATGTTGTCCACTTCAATTTTTTCATCTCTTTTAGGTTTGTGGAACGGGCTAATAATGATCTTAATAAAAGAGGGAAACATATTGATCCCAAAAAGAATTTTTGTCTAGCCTCAGAAATTATTTGTAAAATTGTAACTATTAAAATGTTAATTATAATAATAATTTATTATTAATATGGTAATAATAATATTATTATAAAATTTTAATATTTTAAGAAGGGGTTAAAAATATTAATACTAAAATAATAGTTATTATTAATGATAATAATATTATTTTTAATATTATATTTTTTTAATAATGGAGGATATTAGAGTTTTAATCCTTAAATGGGAACTGGAATGACCGGATGGAGTGGAAGATGAGGGAGATGGGAAAAACCTTGTGTGGTTTTATAAAACAAAGGGTTGGTTTTATAAAACCCTATACCTGTTAGGATTATATAATCCTCCCTTGTCCATATATAGTCTAATTGATCATCTTGCCTAACTTAGGAGTCATTTGCTAGAGTGTGGTACCACCATGATACTGGTGCCACTGGTTCTACAGGTGCCATTGGTGCCACTGGTGCCATTTGGTGCCACCGATGCCATTTGGTGCCATCAGTGCCAATCCCTACATTCTAGGAGCCACTCTGAGTGCCTCCACCAGCCTCCATCAGTTGGTTGTGGTAGGTAGGAAGTTATTTTGAGTCAACCTCCAGTTGCAATCAGTTAGATCACTCTCAGTAATTCTAGCACCATTTTTGCAATGCATCATGGGGAAGTGACGCCTTTTTCATCCTACGTCATCAATTTAACTGGTTTAACTAGTTTTACTAATTGTAGACTGATTTAGACATCAATAGTTAGACTAGTGGCTCCCATGCAGTGATTTAGACACACTGAGTTGGTCAATCAGTCAAGTTTCATTGGTAAATTCGAATCTTATCCACATGATTCGAATACTACTTATTGTAACACTGTTGTATTACTACTGGAATAATGAAGATTAATGTTGTAATTAACTTATCAAATCTTATCCGATTTGTCTCGAATTTGTCTTGTCCAATGTACATTGTTCTTGATATTTTACTGCACAAATCACCTCTCAATTGCTCTCATTTTCCTGTAGATCAATGGTTCAATAATTTAACAATACCATGTGCAGTTTTATAAAACCAAAGGTTGGTTTATAAAACCTTATGTTGTGTTTTTTTTTCGTTTTTATTTCCTTCTTTCTCCTTTTTTTATGGGATCTTCTTCCTTCTTCTCTCTTTTTTTTTCTTTTTTTCTTCTTTTTTTTCAATAAAGATGTCTAAAAAACAAGGATAATTTGGCCATAATCCCAAGAAGGCCTAGATGAAGGAGAAACGGAGATGGAGGATGCCTGGAGATCTGATACCACTTGTAAGGGAAAGACCTTACATGTTGGAATAATTGAAAGATTATGAATACAGAGAATGGACCATATTAACTATGGTCGATAGGGGAAGGGAAATGTCTATTTATAAATAGACATGTCATCTAATAAATAATAATTAATAAACTACTGTGTATAACACACGTAATAACCAATTAAGTCTATTACACAAAGCATTATCTTATTAGAAATAGTCGTAGAGCAATGAGGCACACTGGAAATCACAAGAAAAAAGGATGCCTAACATAATATCTTCATCGACGTCTATACTTATATTCTATAAGTAACTAGACAAATTCAACTTTGATTAAGTGCTCCTCCTATTGGCTTCTATATTAGGTCAAAATTGATCCATATGTTTACAGAACATGGTTATCCCAATCTTTATAGGCATCAATTATGTGGTCAGAAGTGAGTTCACACCTGACATGGTCTAAAATGGATCTACATCATTTCTATATGACTTTATTAATGATATGGAATGGGGAATATAGAATTTGAGCCTATATTGGGTTAAATCTTGAAAATCTCACTGACATCTGAGAAACAAAAAATAAATCAATTTGGGGTTAAATAAGTAAAAAAAATAAGTCTCTAACTTTGAAGATAATTAGTTTTTACATCCTCGTTGCATTTAGTGGATCCATATATTTCCAATGGTGGATTACTTGCTTAAAATGGAGTTAGTTTTTGAAAGTTATGCCCCTAGTGAGGATAACATTTCAATTTCCTTGCAATTCCATGTGGCAATACGATAGATACTTTAGAGACATCATGAAAAGTGAAAATCCTAACATTGATAGCCAAGAAATGGTTTTAAAACCATGGTCAAAAGGACGAAAATGCGTTCAATTCCTATTATAAAAATTCCATGTTCCATAGTGCTACAATGCCTGAGAGGAGTAGGGAGATCATAGTGCTTATGAGTAAGAGTATTTTGTAAGGGAGTCTAGTAGACCATAGTTATATTTTCCCAACCAGCTTTATAATCCCTCTATTTTTCCTTATACTCTCTATTGATTAAGAACAAAGGTGCACTCCTTCATTTCTTGATGATTTTTCCCACATAAAGTTTCCCAAGCTAAAATATTATGTGTATGGTGATCCAAAGATTTCCCATTGTACTTTCATTCTTATGTCAGAGTAGTTAAAAATCTAGTAATAATAGTTTAAGATCTATTATGGTGAGCCAACCATTGGAATTCAAGGTGGTTTAAATATCATATTGGTATTAAAGTGTTTTTCTGTGGGAGTTTATATGGTTTTAGTGTAATATGCAGTATTATCAATCATTGGTGCAATTATTACATAGCAGTTCACATATTTATATATGGTTACTCATGGAGCAAATCATTTCCACTTATGAATGTGGGATAGATTTGCTTTACACAAAAAGTACAAAAACATAACTACATTGTAAAGTGACTTTTATTACATGTAAGTCTTATATCCTATCACCCCCTCTTAAGGCATACTCTATTGAAATCCAAACTAATTGTAAGTAAAAGCACTCTAACTACAAACAAAATACCAGAAGTAATAAAAACCAAACATTCTTTAGAAGTCTCTTCTTTAAAAACAATGCTCGAAACAAATAGACCCCCATCAAGCTACCTTATAACCCTTGCAAAGGTGCATCTCCCAACTTGAACTCCTCACTTGCCATATTCAACCCTTTCAAACTATTGAATTAAATTCCTAGATAGCAATCCAAATGCATGCATCATAATCTCATTATTAGGTATAAATCCACATGCATGTCTTGTAATCTCATTATTGGATAGTAATCCACATGCATGTCTAAAAACCCTAAAGATGGATAATTCCCGAGATCCACAATCTCTCTAACTATCTAGGCAATCATCCATGTTGTGCTTTATCTACACTATATCCCTTCATGTATTCAAAGTGTGAGCTTCTTAAAATAATCAAAATGCCATTTCTTCATTAAGTTCATCACCACTATTAGCATTCAATGGATCTTCAATAATGGCTACATTGGCTACATGTAGTTCGTCTTCAAAATTTTCTCTTGAGAACATGATTGGCTCAAAACCTATTATTCCATGGTATTTCACCCATTTTTTTGCAGTAAGTACAATTCAAATCCCCCTTACGTATAATTAATCTACTACAATTGTATCTTCAGTATAATGCATACTCATGTTGAGGATCATCTTCTATATCACCTGTGATGGTTTCCTCTTATTTAGATAAGAGCTATACTGAAGAAGTTGTTGGGTTTTCTCCCTTGTGCTTTCCTATAAGAAAATATTTGTGTATATTGTGTTGTTGTGCTTGTATTTCTTTCAATGATCCTATTGCATATGATTATGATGTTATAATGTACATTGTTTGAAGATCTAACATAATCATAATGGAACCATTAAGATTCTAACATGGTATCAGAGCCATCGTGAAAGAAGACTTTGTGTAGTTGTCATTGACGAACGTTGGAAACTAGGGAATCAAAGTTTGGTCCTTTCTATCCATAGATTTATCTTGAAATATATGGTTTGGTAACTACATCAATATGGCATATCTTTATATGGAAACAAATCTCCATTCTGAGATTTTTCAGTTTTGTCCTATTTTTTACTCGAACCGAAAAACTAGGGTTTCCTATTATGAGCACCTGCCTCCACGGACCAACCTGAAAAAGGAGGACAATTCAATGCCTTATGAGGGTGCATATTCTTATGGATACAAATTCCAAGCTTGTGTATTTTCAAATTTTGACCTAATATTACTGCAAGGGGAAAACTAGGGCATTAAGTTTTTTGTAGTTCTGTCCACAAATTTGGGAAAAGGAGTATATTTCTCAACTCACCTTATGGAGGTGCATCTCTCTCTCCAATCAGTTTTGAAAGATACCAAAGTTAAAAAAAATTAGGGTTTCTCTGTCAAACCCTAGGTCATCTGGAAGCAGTTTTCGAGAAAGGCATTGAAGCAAGCATCCAGTTGAAGCACTCTCATTGGTAAGCACTATTCTCTCTATTTCCACTTAGGGTTCTCATTTTTCAAGATGATAAACAATACCAAGATTGAGGACAAGATTGAAGGGGATGAGAACTTTCGGGCATGGAAGTACATAGTGCTTCTCATACTAGAAGAACATGACTTGGAAAACTATGTCAAAGGAGAAGTTGCAGAACCAGAGGGAGATGAAGACAAAGCTAAGCACAAGAAGAACTTGGACAAATCCAAGAGAATTATTGTCAATTCCATCAAGGATTGCTTGATCCTACATGTATATTCCTTGAAGACTCCCAAGGGGATGTTTGATGTTTTGACCAACTTATATGAAGGAAAGAACATCAATAGGAAGGTGACCATGAGGACTCAACTCAAGAATGTGAAAGTGAAAATTTCAGTGACCATCCAATCTCACTTTACAAAGGTCTCCCAAATCAAGGAACAAATCGAAGCTATTGGAAATCAAATTGAAGAAGCTAGTTTGGAAAAGATGGGTGAATATCATAACCAAGCGTTAGCAGCACATATGAAGAAAAAGAAGTTCAAGAAGGAAGAACACTCTCGCAAGAAGTCTCGAAGATTCAAAAAGAATCGTAAGACTCACAGGTCCCAGAAGGATTACTCAACCATCAAATGCTAGTCTTGTCAAAAAATGGTGCACGTTTTAAGGAATTGTCCCCATGCAAAACATCAAGTCAAGAAAGAAAAGAATAAGAGGGATCGTGATCATACCTTAGAAGATGGTGAACATGGTAAGAAGAAGGAAAGTGGATATTGTTCAAATGAAGAATAATATGTTGCATATACTATCACTCATGAAGAATGATACTTGTTTTATCTCAAAGTCTCATTCATACAAGGATTCACCTTATAAGGTGAAACTCGAAGATGAATTCCAATGAAAGGGGTAGGAGAAGCTCCTACAAGTTGGACTTGGAAGAATCAAATGAAGAATTTTTCGATCTTGAATACCAATAAATCTTCTCCAAACTACATAGATATATCCAAGAGGATCTAGTGCATCCAAAAGACATGAAGAACGAGGTTGAAGGTTCAAATTCCAAAAGATCATAAATTGAAGAAGATCAAGCTTTATAACTGGAAAGGAAGTTGAGATCAAGAGGGAGTCCACCCAACAAATAAAGATAAGTATTTGAATTGTCATTTCATGTATATCAAATTGCTTAATAATATTGTTCAGTTGTGTACATATTTATGTTCCTAGATTTAGGAAGTGTATTATGCATGTTAGAATGTTTGCATTGATGAACAATATACTACTATTATGCATGTGATGGGTAAGTGGATTATGGTGCCGCACAACATTCCATTGTTGCTTATTTAGAATGAAACCTCTTTGGCAACATTTTGGGAGCAATGCACACTCTTAAATATGTTCTGGTAGAAAGCGAGGTTCATGGTTTCTATAAGAAAGAGGGAGTCAATTATGATAAGACGTTTGCTTCATTAGCCAGACACACTTCTTCAATGATGGATATTACACTAGATAGATGGTGTAATCGAAGTAAAAGTCTATATCGAGCAACCTCTAGGATTCAAGACTCTCTACAGAGAATCGCATGAGTGACGATGGAATAAGGATTTATATGGGCTCAAAAGGCACCAAAGAATTTACATGATGAGCTTGAGGATCACCTAGAGTTATGATATTTCAACCTTTGCTACAAGGTTGAAGAAGGATGATTACAGAGGACGAGTAAATCATAGATGGGTGCAAGAGGGAACCTGCAATAGGGTTCGAGATGGATGATCTTGGTATCCAATGACATTGAGATCAAAAAGCTCAACTCAACAAACCCATTTGATGTGAGATGACATAAATGGATACATAGAAGATCAACAATATAGAAGCCTACCAGTCACTCTAGTACAGAATGTCCCAGTGTAGAGAGTACAAGATGTTAAAATGTAGAGGGAGGATAGTGCTCAGTTACAGATGGAGCAGGAAAGCTCTACTTTAGAGGGAGTGACTACCACACAAATTACAGAGACAGATTGAGAGACATTATCACTTATCCTCTATCCATGGCAAGGGTTATTTTCCTTACTATCTCAAGGATATGCTTATAGTGATACCAGATTTCTCCCCCCACCAAGAGGAAGTAGATATTAGAGTTCAATAATCTTAGCATGATTCTTGGGATTAGTGGTATGGAAAAGTCTAGATGATATTTCCTTAACGAAAAATATGTGATATAGTTCCTAAAGATATTCAGGATGATGGATTGCAAATCCATGGCCACACTAATGGAGTCAAACTTGAAGTTGATGTGTGATGCTACTTCAAAGATAGTTGATGCCACAATATACAAACAGGTGATTGGTTCATTGATGTACTTGACAAACACGAGGCCGGATATATGCTTTGTGGTGAACACTTTGAGTCAATATTGGGTTGGTAGTGCTACGGATAGGAAGAGCACTTCAGAGTGTTGCTTCAGTTTGGGGTCTGGAATGATTTCTTGGTTCAACAAGAAGCAGATAAGTGTAGCACTGAGAACATCCAAGGCAGAGTATATTGTATCTTGTTTAGCTATTTGTGAGGCAATGTGTCTTTGAAATATACTTGCGGGATTGTTCAATGTCGAGTTAGAGACTACTTGTGTATTTTGTGACAACCATATTTGTGTGAAGTTGTATGAGAACATTGTGTTCCATGATAAGTTGAAGTAAATCAATATATGATATCACTATATCAAGGACATGGTACAGAGAGGAGTAGTGAAGCTCCAATACATTTTGACCAACAAGCAAATAACCAATGTATTGACCAAGCCTTTGACGAGAGTGAAGTTTAAGTACTTCAGGGACAAGCTTGGAGTTGTCTAGATCGGTGTCTATCGCAAGAGGAAGTGATGAGTCCCTATGGTCTTCACATCCAGCATGAAAAAGGGTTGGCTTTGTGGAAAATGAGCAGTCTTCACATCTAGAATGAAAAAGGATTGACTCTGTAGAAGACGAGTGGTCTTCACATCCAGCATGAAAAAGGGTTAGCTCTGTGGAAGACATGTGGTATTCACATCTAGCATGAAAAAGGGTTGGTACTGTAGAATACATATGAGACTTGCATCCAATATGAAAAAGGCATGGCATTGTAGATATGCGCATCCAGTATGAAAAAGGACTGGCACTGCAGAGAGTTACATCCAGTATGAAAAAGGATTGGCTCTGTAGAGTTACACCTAGTATGAAAAAGGATTGGCTCTGTAGAGGTACACCGAGTATGAAAAAGGATTGGTTGTTGTATAGGTAGCTCCCAACATTTTTTATGGTTGATTGATGCATCAATATATATGAGAGGTACACCCAGTATGAAAAAGGATTGGTTGATCTACGGGTTTCTCCCAACATGAAAAAGGGATGGTTGATGCACTAATATAAGGGTTTCTCCTAGCATGAAAAAGGGTCGGTTGATGCACCAATATGAAGGTTTCTCCCAACATGAAAAAGGGCTAGTTGATGCACTGATATGAAGGTTATTCCTAGTATGAAAAAGGGTTGGTTGATGTAGTGATATGAGGGTTTCTCCCAGCATGAAAAAGGGTTGGTTGATGCACCGATATGAGGGTTTCTCCCAGCATGAAAAAGGGAATTTTGATGCACCGATATGAGGGTTTCTCCCATCATGAAAAAGGTTTGGTTTATCCATCGATATGAGGGTTTCTCCCAGCATGAAAAAGGGTTGGTTGATGCACTGATATGACGGTTTCTTCCATCATGAAAAAGGGTTGGTTGATACACTAATATATATGAGAGGTACACCTAGCATGAAAAAGGGTTGGCTGATGTACAGACTTCTTATGATGTATATATTCAAAAGATGTCACAAATCAATGGTCTGAGTACCAAGTTACAATAGCAATGATGACGAGATCCAGTGATGATGTCTAGTGATGAGATCCAATGATGAGGACAAGGTCTAGTGATGATGCCTAGGGATGATGACCATGATGGAAGAATACCTTCCTTGTTAAGAGGGAGTGATGAATATTGTAACTTCGGAATATATTCTTATTTTACTTTTATTGTATTATTGTTGTACCTCATTTGGTAGATGTTATTGATGTACTTGGTCATGTAAATGTACTTGAAAGAATCAATGTAAACCTTTCGTTCTAAGTTAGGTCAATAATACCCACAAGAAATATTATATAAATGTTATTTTGTGTCTCCCTAGACAAGTTGGCCCATTTAGGAAATTAGGTCACTCACTTGATGTGTATAAATAGAGAGGGTATGCCTCTCATTTGGACACAAACTCACTCAAGCAAGTGCGTAAGAGAGAGAGAGAGAGAGAGAGAGAGAGAGAGAGAGANATAATCTATACTGAAGAAGTTGTTGGGTTTTATCCCTTGTGGTTTCCCGAGTGAAAATATTTGTGTCTATTGTATTGTTGTGCTTGTCTTTCTTTCAGTTATCGTATTGCATATGATTATATGATTATAATGTTATAATGCACATTGTTTAAAGATATAACATAATATGCATTGGAAACATTAAAATTCTAGCAAGTATTACATATATTGCTTTGGGAGGTGCGAGGTGGCGAAGGACGAGACAAGTGTCTTTGATCCCAATGGAAATCATGATTTCAACTATGCTTGGGGAGTTGTTAACACAATAAAAGGTGATGCAAATACAATGGTAGCCTATCAAGGTTTATTAATGCTTAAGGATCATGGGATAAAGTGAGTAATAGTGGTAGGGGATTATACTATCGTCATTCAATAGTTTCATCATCAATGTTCTCACATGGCTTTCACCTTGCTCAAACATGCAGATAGTTCATGCATTGGCACAATATTTTCAAAAAAATAATCATTTAGGTTTTAAGAACCCATAACTTTGGTGCATATAAGTTCTAGTATGAGGATTGAGTTAGGTGAAGGAATTTTAAGAATAAATTTTGGGATCTGAACTTTCATACCTTTAACTTGCTTTTATTCTTGCATCATTGCATGTATATCCCTCCTATACAAGTCTCATCTCATGCATGTCAGAGAGTATGGGGAATTAAATCCCTCGCAAAACTCATTGCTTGGATACTTCTTCTCGTCATCATTGGGTGGTAGCTATAATATCATGATAAGGCATCCCATTATGAGTGGTTTTATTGATATATTATTATTTAATAAGCTCAAAATTGTAGCCAGTCTCCTGTCTTCTAGACCCTATGACATATAGGGGTGAGTTTAGAGGCTTGTAGCAACAATTTATAGGATGTGGGATAACAATTTGGTGGATCTTGTGGTTTCCCAGATGAGGAAGTGTCTAGGAATTTATAGGCAATCTAAGGAATTATGCCTTATGAGGGATTAATTTGACTCTACTTCACCTTTGGAGTTGACATGGTTGATTTTCACCATTGAAATGGTTGTTGTGTTTTGTGTTATTTAGTAGAGGTTAAGCAATGGATCAAGAGATGTGAGTGAGAGGTCTCAAAAGTACAATGTGTTATGACAAATTATCCCATAAATGGGTTTGATGGAAAGAGGCTTAGGAACCTAAGGCTACTATGGAAAATAAATTCAAGGATCAATATGCAAATGAAAGAACAACTCAATTATTGGCTCGAAAATAATTGGAGAAAGATTTGTGACATTTATGCATATTCACAAGGGAAACCACATGGATTTGGAGACCAAATTGGGCTCTTTCTTTCATTGATCTCATGGCAGCATTCAAGTTCATATATATGTCCCAAAAGTGATAATGCGCCTCCTTCCCACTCGATATTTGTTATTTGGGGACTTCTTCCTAATTTGGTTTCTCATGGGTAAAGGAAGAGGCCTAGGAGCCATAACACACACTTCAACTAAAATGGATATTGTTGTAACTGAGGCTAGGGTAGTGGAACTATAGGATGTGGATATGTGTCTAATGAAACACACTTTGGAGACCTAGGTTGGTATGAAAGAAGTAGCCCCTTGTGGACCATCTTTTTTAAACGTTGTGTTAGTTATGTTTTATTGAGTAGCATTTTTGTTATGTCAAAATCTAATATAGTATCATAACTACCAAGTCTATAAGTATAGTGTATGGCTAGGTTGGTTAGAGAAGTCTTAGATGAAGAACCTAAGTTTTAGCTTTTATTTTCTTTATGGTTAGTAGGATATAGCCATTTTCAAAACATCTTGCATTACTTTTCTTTAAAAATCAGCCTCAACCATTGTCTAATAAAAAATTTACTCATTATTGTTAAAAGAAACATGTTATATTAATTGCAATCAAGACTAAAATTAGATGATAAAATGGACAAAATCGAGACCACATATAAGATACTATTGTAGACATAATACCAGATGTTAATGTAGGCATAATAGTGGATAAAAACATAAATGTTATTGAAGACACAAACATATGTGTTTTTTTGTAAGCGTGTGCCAGGTCATCAATTGTGTATATTAGGTGCCAAAAATATTGGCAAGCTAGCAGAGAATTCAATTGAGGGTTCCTCAAACTGAATTCTCCAAGGTAGCATGTTAATCCATTGGCTTGAGTACTATCATATAAAAAAATTGTAACAATTTGTATAGGGCATAAACCATAGCCTCTATAACTTAACATAAGCAAAGTAAAATAGTATAGAGTTTATCCCATCCTTTGTCCCTTACATCCTATCACAAGCAAAATGAAACACTCTTAAAATTTGTTTGACCCTTTCCAACTAAAACTTATCAAATAAAACATATAAAATTGGAAGCTCAATGATAGAATTGAATCCAAGCTTCTACATCTTATTACTCCTCTCCATATAGGTAGATGGGGTGTTGGGATAATTCACTAACCCGGTGGTCTTCCCTTGTTCACTCTTGTCTTCTAGAGACAGTTCTAAACCTTAGAGGGCTTGTAATAAGAAATAATCATTATAGCAGCTCTTGATTTCTTTTAATAAGGGGTTTCTTCTCTCTGAGATTGAATCCATGTGGCATGTATTAAATTCTTGTATGCCAATAGAGATATAGTGTCGAGGAGTACTTTGTGGTCCCACTTATTCAAAATCACATGTTTGATATGATGCAATATAGATCCTCGTCTATCTAGTTGTTGTTAGTGGCAACACTGTATCCTTGAACCTTCTCCTCTAATTTTTCATGGTTGTGAATTGTGTTGGCATTATGCATGCCTATGAAACATTGTGGGATACATCAAGCCTCAACATTTCCATCTTTGGTTCACATTTGTCTACAGTTGGTTTCTTGGTGGCACTTGCATGAGGAATTGTTTTCCCTTCCTATATGCATAAACGGTCTTGGATTTACCTCCTTCTTGAGGTGTTATGCTTCATAATATATAATAGGTACTTGATGGTTCATTTTTTCCTCAACACTTCCTCATCTAGACTTTATTTAATTCTCCTCGTTCTTTCCCAAATTAGCTAGGTTTTTGTGCTTAATATGTAGTTGGAGGGTGTAGTAGAGGCCATTTTATGCGAATTCAAGATAATCATTAGGAGGATGTTAATACAGATCCAAATGTTCATAAACTCCATATCCCTAACCTCAATCTCGTGCCTCAACAAACTATGATTTTGAAATGTATAAGCATCATCATGGTTTGGAGAATTAATGTTTAGGTATTATACCATGTATACCCATCACCCTTATAGAACCTTATTACCAGGATCAATTGATGTGTTCCAATTGGAGATTTCATGAACTAAGCGATGAGTGTAACCCCACTCCATATGTACCATGTGGGCATGTGGTATGTGTCTCCCTTCATCACTGAGTGGTTGTCATTGTTGAGGACAACATGGTAATATTGGTGTGCCATATCACCTCCTTGACACCCCATCTAGGTGGACATAGATGTGTACATGATTTCTGTTGGAATATAATCCGTCGGGATTATACGTTATTGTAAATATTAGGAATATGAAGAGACTCTCAGATGTGTGGTCCAAAGAGTCATCATAGATGTATAAATAAAGGCATTCTATGGAGAAATAATAAGAATTTGGGAGTTATTCCACCTAACAGTGGTACCAGAGCTCCATAACTCCTGCCTGCATGCCAGTCCATTGCCAGAGTGCTGCTTCATAAATTTGTCCATCCTCTGCTCGTCCGCTTTGTTTGGAGTGCAACGTTCTACCTGATGTTGCTCCTTCATTGCTGCTACACACTTTCAGTATATTCTGCTGCACACCTACCTACCAAACGCCAGCCTGCCCTCCGTCTATTCATCCTACAAGCCTACTTGCTACCGTTTTAATTCTTGGCAAGTCTCATTCTACACTCGCGGTGTTGAGGGCTCCTCCACTTGCAATTTTGAACTATGTAAAGTCTGTGTTGAACCTTGTAAGTTCATGAGTCCACCCATTTGGATAAACTCACGACAAATGAAGAGATTGAGGCTGCAATTTCTGGAACACATGCATTCTGGTTGTGCTCATATCACTATGAACAAATGGTTGTTGTGAACTTCATGTTGAAGATGGAAGCCTTGATATGTTATGGGGGATGACATTTCAATTTTGGAGGTCGCGTTGAAGACGTTATTCATCTGTGAAAAGGTTTGTTGAATCTTGGAGACATGGTGGAAATTCACGCCTTCAGAATACTACGCGGAGGTAAACCATTTTTGTTGCTTGAAATACAAAACCCTAATGTACGTGCGTGGATGTAAAGTGAAAAGTCTACAAGTATTTTTTATTTACATTGAGAAAAAAGGACTGTGACTGATATATATCATATATTGAAGACTCCTGTGGAAGATATATGTTGTTTTGTATGGTTTTTTGAGCTGTAATCTTGAAATGTGTAAACCTAGACTGCTGCAAACATCCACATTGTTGGTATTGATTGCATTGAAGATTGAATTGTTGGAGCTAAGAGTCGAGGTTTGACCTCCTCCCACATAGATAAGAAGGTTGCGTTCTAATCTCTTGAAGAAAGCTTGAGGAAGGTGGCAGAGACTTAGACCTGCACCTTTACTCTTTCTTCTTTTTTTCCTATTGTTTTACTTGCAAGATTCAATCACAGAAGATGCAATCTATAGCATCTGTAGTTGGTGCCACTCTCACTGGAAAAGACACTTATCCAGAATGGTGGAGGAAGATCAAATCTTCCTTCATCTACAATGACCTTTGGGACGGTATTTGCGAAAGCAGCAAGAGAGGCAGAGGAAGAAGAAACTTCAGAGGTAGAGGAGGCAGAAACAACTCCAGCAAAAGATCATATTTGAAGTGAAAGCTTGTGTAAAGATTGGATACACAGCAGATCGGTGTTGGGCTTCGTGGGACTCCATCAAAGACAGACATAACCAAGATGCTAGTGAATCTTCAGATTCTTCTCATTGTATTGTTGCACATTCTAATCTTGGTATTAATGAAATGAATTCACTTTCATCTTACACAGATTGTTGGCTACTTGATACTGGTGCAACATCACACATGACTTTTAGAAAAGATTGTTTTGAAGAACTTAATGAAACAATAAATGGCATAGTTTACTTTGCAGATAAGTCAAGTATTAAACCAAAGGGAATGGGCACCATTCGGCTGAAGATGCCTAGATTCCCTGATTTCTTGTTGAAGGATTTTCTTTATCTTCCAGAGTTGCAGAGAAGCCTGCTGTCCTTGGTGCAGATTCGACAGCAAGGCCATTCCATCCACATGTTTGATGGAATCGTAGAAATAAGAAATTCCTCTGACAACCAAGTCATCATGACTGGATACGAAGATGGGAAGCTGCTGAAGCTAAAGGGTTCATTTGCAAGGGTTCGGAACTATGCCTACCTCCCTCAACATGGAGAAGGTAATTTGTCATCAAGTTTATTGTGGCATGCAAGATTTGGTCATCTGAATTATAACAATATTCGTTTGTTGAGAAAGAATGGTGTATTTGGTTTGCTCACCATTTTCAAAGAGAAGAGCAAATGTGATGCATGTATATTAGGGAAACACAGTAAGCTACCATTCCATGAATCTAATTTCATAGCAAGTAGGAAATTAGAATTAGTGCATTCTGATTTATGTGGCCCAATGCCAACTCCTTCTTCCAATGGGAATAAGTATTTTATGACCTTTGTTGATGACTACTCAAGAATGTGCTGGATTTACTCATTAAAGACAAAATCAGAAGCATTTCAAACATTCAAGGACTTTCATGCATTGATAGAAAAACAAGCACAATCTAAAATTGGTACACTTCGTACTGACAAAGGGAAAGAATACACTTCAAATGCTTTTGAAGATTATCTTCGCCAACATGGAATTACACATCAGACTACAGTTCCCTACAATCCTCAACAAAACGATGTAGCAGAAAGAATGAACAGAACCATAATGAATATGGTACGCTCAATGATGTTTTTTAAGAATGTAAAACTAATGTTTTGGGGTGATGCAGTGAAATGTGCAGCCTATTTGAGAAACAGAAGTCCCTCAAATGCTCTCGATAATAAGACTCCACATGAAATGTGGTTTGGCCATCTCCCTTCAGTCAGGCATCTCAGAGTTTTTGGTTCCACCTGTTATGCCTTGATTCCAAAGGAGCAAAGAAACAAGCTTGGTGCTCGAAGCAAAAAATGCATTTTCCTGGGGTACGAAGAAAACTCCAAGGCATACCGTCTGTATGATGAGGTAAACAAGAAGTTTGTTATTTCCAGAGATTTCATTTTTCTTGAGACTAATAAAAATGACCAGTCCATTGAGAGACAGCTTGATCGTTTGGGAAAATATCCTCATCCAAAGAAATATTCTGAAAATGAATATGAAATTCCAAACCTTGAAGGGGGATTCCTATTCTGGATCAACCTTTGGAATTTCCATATGAAGCACCAACTCCCCCACATGAAGAAGTTCCTGCTACTTCACCTAAACAAGAGATTCAACTGGATGATGCGATTGAGAGAATGGGAAGACTCAACCTTGAAGGAAATGAAGCACCACCAGCTAATCAACCAGGACCATCACGGAAGATTCCTAAATGGGCCACAAAGACACTTGAAAGTGTCCATCCAGATGAAGTTGGAAAGACGGGAACGAGAAGTTCAAAAAGACATGAAGATGGAGGAGAAGCAGATAATTCAGGTGATGACATGGATGTATCATTTGATTGTGAATTTAATTTATATGCTAACTTTGAACCAACTTCCTTTGAAGAAAATTCTACTCGAGTTGAGTGGAAAGAAGCTATGCAAAATGAGTATGATGCACTCATGAAGAATGGAACTTGGAAGCTGGTTGACCCTCCAGTTGAAACCAAACCAATTGGCTGCAAGTGGGTGTACAAGAACAAATACAGATCAGATGGCTCACTTGACAAGCACAAAGCAAGGCTTGTAGCAAAAGGCTTTGCACAGAAGGAAGGAATTGACTATGAAGAAACGTTTTCTCCTACAGCAAAATGGGCTACCATCCATACCTTACTCTCTTTAGCTGCTCAGAATGGGTGGAAATTTC
>LPNX010036709.1:499065-543414 GCA_001517045.1 Pseudotsuga menziesii
ATTGATGGCGATAAGGAGACAGGAGTATCAACTTCTGGATACACTATGAGTCTTGGATCAACGGCTGTCTCATGGAGATCACGCAAATAGTCAATTCTGGCAAATTCAACAACAGAAGCAGAATATGTGACTGCAGCTGAAGCAACGAAAGAAATAGTATGGCTCAGGAAGATACTTGAAGATTTGCAAGAAAAACAAGAGAACTCCACTCCATTATTGATCGACAATACTTCTGCAATCAAGCTGGCTAAGAATCCTAGATTCCATGATCGAACCAAACACATCAACACAAAGTATCATTTGATTCGACATCATGTAGAGGCCAAGACAGTCCATCTTCGACATTGTTCCACAAATGATCAAGTTGCAGACATCTTCACCAAAGCGCTTGGACGAGAAAAGTTTGAAAGATTCAGAAACATGCTCGGACTTACTAACACCCCTTTGGATTAAGGGGGGGATTGTTGGAATATAATCCGTCGAGATTATACGTTATTGTAAATATTAGGAATATGAAGAGACTCTCGGATGTGTGATCCCAAGAGTCATCATAGATGTATAAATAAAGGCATTCTATGGAGAAATAATAAGAATTCGAGAGTTCTTCCACCTAACAATTTCTAACTCTAACTTGGATATGAATGCAATGCTACAAGGATGCATCCCTAGATGTGGGTGATGACACGCACAATCCAACACATGAAGTTCATTCCCACATTACTCTGGAGTCCAGCCACCTGGGAATCCAGCATGTTTGAGGATTTAACGAGATTAATGAGCAGCAGGGTTGCTTATTCCCTGCCATTATGAATGGTTAAAAGAACATGTTCAATTTAATACATACATATAGACCATATGCACTCCTCAATGGTTGTTGTATGCACATGGTTGTAGAGGATGCATATGTGGCAATTTTCTAAGCTCTCAGAAGCATCTCTCACTAAGCGTGCTACCAAATGTTGAAACACAGTTTTCACAAGAACGACAAGTGTTTGTTGAAACACACTTTCACAAGAACGCCAAGTGTCTATAGCAAGAGCCCATGAGGTTAGAGGTTAGTATCTACTTGATCGCCCATGCCAATAGTGCACCATGACAGTAATATCAAAATCAAGTGTTGGTAGTATTATCTTAATGATAGCATTCAATATTAGCTTTGGTCATGAACTTGGTAATCTACTCTATTGTGTAAAAGATACAAAATCTCAATGTCAATATACATCCCATGGACAATTCAAAGGAAGATAATATCACTGGATGTTTGCTAGAAAGTGCCAAAAGGAAGATGAATCATCAAATGAATGAAGGAAGGATCATTTTTTTGCTGAAGAGGGAAAAAACTGCAATTAACCATAATAAAAGAGCCTCCATTCAATGGTTTGTAACACTAAAAGATTGAAGATATTCAAACTGCAGTTGGGTGGGATAAATCACCTTCATATCTTCAACAAAGAAGGAAAGCCTCCAAAGGACATAAAGGTAACGAAACCAAAAATGAAAGAAGAAGAAGATCATATTGCATGTCATAACTCAAATATATGTTTCATGAGCAATGAGAAAAACCATAGTAACCAAATGGGTATTTGTTGATTCAAAAATTTGATAAGTACCATGAATATACATATATCTTACCAGCAATGAATTGTAGCTTGTATCAATTCTAAAGTAGATAGTTTCAATGCAAAAGGTGAGAAGAATATAGATTACAAGCCTGAGCCAATGATAACCAAACATGCTGGTGAAGGATCTCCTGGTTAAAGTGAATGCCTACATCAAGAAACTAGCTTGACTGCCCCATTGTACCTCTTTGCAAAGAAGCTTGAAATTATAAGACTTTTATAACAATAACAATGTTAGACACATAAATAAATAAATATGACAAATTGTTGACAATTCAAAATCTAATCACATTAATTCGCATGCAAAACTTCTATCATATTTCTCAAGTTTAGGGGCCTACATCTAAGTTTACGAATTGGGTTATTGAAAAATATTCCCTATCATTGAGTTTGTAAATTGAATTGCCACTGAGTTTACAGGATAGAACATTAATCAAACAATATAACTTAACTTATAAACATGAAAGTAACGTAAAATTAACATATCCAAAAACAATAAATATTGATATGAAGAAAGATACTTACGTTCTCCATCATTGAAATTGTAATTTCATTATGAAAGAATGATCATTGAAAGTGTATTTATCTTCCTTTGGTTTTCAAAACATTATCCACCCTTGTTGTTCAATTTCCATAGATGTTGTAATACTTGATCTTATTGCACCTGCACCAGTAATATACTTATGTATTTTCTTCATCTTCTACTTATATGTCGAACTTGGACCATTATTAGTCATTCATGATCTTGTAGTTAAACCATGATCGAAACTGGGTAAGACTTAGGAAAATTAATCCAAAGGTATATTCCCTTGTAAAAAAGTAACTCATGAAGCTCCTTGATATTGGATTCCATGGGGTGGAAAGTACCAACAAAAACTAAATAGATATAGAATCCTATGCCAAAAATAAATGATCGAAACCACCTGGAAAGAATAATGACAATGACCTTATCTATGTTCTCATTGATATCGAACAGATCTTCAACAAAGAATATCTTCGTTAAGTCTGCATTGATTTAGTGTTATATAATATGCCATATATAATAGTAGGATAAATCCACTCGACAACAACACTTTTCAATTAGTTGTTTTTATTATCATATAGTTTGAACGCATAAGGATAGCTTTTTTAGTTTTCCTAGTAGCTAAAATATTTTGAATACCATAGAAAGGTTTAATGTCTTTGTGCCCACAATGGATTACATGTATTAGATACATTAATTGTGAACCATTAGATACTACAAGCCATGGAGGTTGGAAAAAGGGCCTTGGACCCTTCTCAACTCAAGTGAATCAAAGGATTTTATGTTTTAGTTGTTCATAGTAATTTATTTTTTATATATGTATTTTATTTCATACAAATATTTATTGAAATTTAAAGGCATTTCATTTTCATTATAATATTGAAAGTAAGTTAATGAATAATCTAATTTTACATATAAATTAAACATGGCATAGGATTCTTTCTTAGTTACACTACATATTTGATTCAACTATTGAATTAAATATATTTGTGCATAAACTTCTAAATTGGAAATTATTGTACCATTTTTTATTAGTTACAAGGACATATTTGATTAGAATATTGAATTATATATTTGTGGATAAAATTCTAAATTGGAAATTATTCTTGACATGGAGAACATTTATAACATTGAGTTATTTAGTTGAATTTCTAAGACAAATTGGATTAGAAGTCAACCTATCAAGTAGACTTTTTGTTAAGTTTTTGTTTCATACGCTTCCGTCGAGCAGAGAAACACGTGAAACTTTATTGGAACCCGCCGCAGAAGAAGAAGAGACGGACCCAAGCAGAAAGTTAGACAATATGTTTATATATGTCATATTGATTTACCCAAGTTAACAACAAACTATAGATTAATGGAATACCTTGTTCGGAGCAGACACAATGTTTCATTATGCCCCACCCCAATAAATACTTTGGTGCTTAAACAGGTCTTACGTGAAGGGACCTATCTCGGGTATGATGAGGAACATCTCTTTCTTCTGGTGAGAACGATGTGACACATAATCAATCCCGTTCTTGGATTGATGGGGGACGTATTAAAACTTAAAGTAGAAATGAAAGCTAAGCATCGGAATCAACACTTGGACTGCTCATCATTCACTCCTAATAACTGCAAGTGTTCAGGAGCTTTCAGGATCCCATTAATAAGTAAAATAACTCAATAACAAAAAGTCTACTTGTTAATCGGGTCAATAAACTGAATTTGGTCTTGAGTCATATAGCCCATTTCCTTCATTTTAGTTACTACTAATGGAGCAGTCCTTCCTTTGGAGCCATGCATGTTGATGACTTCAAGAGCATATACATGGGCTAGGTTCCCCATACAATTCCATGTTTCATAGTCCTTCGTGTATAGATAAGTTTCACTTGTCATTCAATCACTCCAGTTTCAAGGCGAAGATTGTTGAGAGGTCAGGGGTTCAAGTTTTGCGGATTCCCTTTGGTACAACGATTTAGACATTACATTTTTTGTACGTAAAATTCTTGTCATAGCCGAGCTTCACCCCATGAAGCATATCTTAACACGACAGATCATGGGGGACAACTACTCTAAGTGGATTGTCATTCTTAAAGAATTTGACCTTGAGTTTGCCACGGCTAGGTCTAAAAAAGCATTAGTTTTAATTGAATTAATTTCTGAACTGCCTTCCTCCGACTTGGAGTCCACTGTAATAGAGTCACTACCCGATGAGACCTTATTCTTGATCGACTCTTCTAACCCATGGTATGGTCACACATTTTGACGTACCTTAAAACCCATCGCAACTTGTCTCATGATGAACGTCGTCGTATACGCCACCAATATCAACGCTATGTGATCATCGATGACACTCTTTATCGTCGTGGGGCGGAGCCGCTCGACCGGAAGGGCGAGTAATAGTAGCAGAAGTAGTTTGTAGGGAGTGCATAAGCATAAATTATAGTGGATTAGTTGTCATCCAAGCTCGAGACACACTATTCTATGGTCTCCTGCCTTTCATCGAACACCGTGTATAGTGTTGGTTGACATTTGTAAAGTGGATCCTCCTTTAGTTCTTCAAGTGCATTCGGTGAGGTAGACTCAATTTCAATGCATTGCCACTGACTTGCTTGGTGATTGCAAATGGTCTGTATCTCAATGGGTTCAACTTATTTACTGCCCCTTGCATTTACTCTTTACTGAGATAGAGCCAAACCTTATATCCAACACAGAATTTATGATTAGTCCTACGTGGGTCATGGTGAAGTTTGTATTGTTTTTGGACTCTTATCGAGTTGCCCCTGCACT
This sequence comes from Pseudotsuga menziesii, assembly GCA_001517045.1. Lineage (NCBI taxonomy): Eukaryota > Viridiplantae > Streptophyta > Pinopsida > Pinales > Pinaceae > Pseudotsuga > Pseudotsuga menziesii. Next base: position 503,980 of record LPNX010036709.1, read on the forward strand.
TTTAGATGAATTTGTCTAACCCGATAGATTAACTTGTTTGCCCTTTTTGCCTCCTCATGCATTCCTTGTTCAGTCTCCACGTGTCTTCTGTGAGTACTCTACTCTCGGTGTCTCTGTAAGAGTATCCCCAGTCAAGTAGCCCGGCCCAGTGGAGAATCCCCATCGTATTAGAGGCATCGGATTAAAGCAATCCCATCTATTAGAGGCATTCGATAAAAGCCCATCGCCAATTAGCGGAGTCAATTCATCATTCGTCAATTAGGCCATCCGTGTAGGCATTATGTGTACACTATGTGTAGCTGGAGGAGTAGGCTCCTTCGTCGCCCCTGTAGGCCCATTATGTTTTGTATCGATCGGTAACCAACGCTCAAGCATTTGTCCGTCCGTACTTTCGCCCCTTTCGATAGATTGGTCTGTGCTCCTATCGGTAGATGTGGGCAATCAATCACAACTCATCAGTGGACCTAACACACGCTCTCGGGTCTTATTATTATTTTCATTTATTTGCTGCTTCCGGTTAGTTATAAAACATCAGGACCAGGATAACACACCAACCCATTATTGAGAGCAGAGCCAGGCGCCGTATCTATTTGGTGTACGTGAGCTCGCTCGACCGATCGAAGCCGCATTTAGTTACTAGTGCCGGGCAAAGCGTTGCAATTGAAATAAAAAGAACCTCAGTTGCAGGGCCGAGCATGAACTACCAATTGAAAAATAGCTCCTGGGATTATAGCTCCAACAGTAAATACTAAAAATATGGTGTATAACCCGGTAAATACTCAAAATAGTATCAAAGTGGAAATAAAAAGCATGAGTGAACGAGAGTAAAAGTAAAGGCGTAGGAGAACCTTACCGGTCAGAAAAAAAGAGAGATGCCATTCACTGTAATTATTCAATTTATTCGTGATTCTGACTTTACTTAAAAAAACGTGGATAAGAGAGTCAAATAGACCTAACTTTTCTCAATTTTGAAACTGTTCTTTGTTTCTTTATATTTTATAGGGCTCTAAAGAGTCTTTCCTAAAGTAATGGATCTACTATGGGGTTATTGGCTTTGATACTGGACGGAAAGTAAGATAAATGTTCCTTCCGGGGCAACTCTTTCTAAAATCTTAACTTATTGGACCATGGGCTGAGGTTTAGGGTTGGGGATCAGGTATCTGTATATAAGATGAAAAATTACAAAACTGGATCTTATTTCTGTATAAGGAGTAGAATAACATAAGGATACTCTATTTTGCCTCTGCTGCTCAATATCTAAATACCAATGTATAAATACACCATTATTCATCTTTTCTAATATGATGTATTAATATATCCCAATTATCCAGATTTTGATTCTTCATACTTAAAGGATAAAAGCAATTCCTAGTCTCAAATCCTAAAAGCATAACTGTTCTAATTCTTTGGGGGCATTATAAAAAAGAAGTATCTTCGTGATTATGCCTCGTCTCATGGTTTGGAAGCCAAATAGATTCTTCCTCTTCTTCAAAACCAAAAGTAAAGAAATAGGAGCCGAGAAATCAATAACAAATAAAAAGAGAATATTACCAACCTAACCTCCTTTCATCTATAGGGATTAAAGCTACTGTCCGCCCCAGATCCGCCTCCTTTTACTCCAAGTTTGCTTTAAAGAAAAAGAGAAAAATAAATCTCAGTATAAAGAGAAATATAGCCGGCCGATAGGGCCCATTTGTTCAATAGGGAGGTGTTCCTCGACCCTGCGTTGTATTGCGGGGCTCTATAATTGATTTACCCATTCATTCATCTAATGGGGTTCAACGTATACAATAAGTGATGCCTGTTTGCTTGACTTCAAGGCAGCCATGCCATATAATATTCTCCCTCTTCAGTCAGGTATTACTTATTTGGGATATCATTTGAAGCCTTTGAGTTATCGAGTTGCTGATTGGACCTGGCTGCTGAATAAATTTGAAAAGAAAATCAAACATTGGGCATTTAGATATCTGTCTCTTGGAGGGAGACTTGTTCTGGTTAATTCTGTACTTGCAAGCATTCCTGTGTATTGGACCTGGCTGCTGAATAAATTTGAAAAGAAAATCAAACATTGGGCATTTAGATATCTGTCTCTTGGAGGGAGACTTGTTCTGGTTAATTCTGTACTTGCAAGCATTCCTGATTGGACCTGTTTGCTTGACTTCAAGGCAGCCATGCCATATAATATTCTCCCTCTTCAGTCAGGTATTACTTATTTGGGATATCATTTGAAGCCTTTGAGTTACCGAGTTGCTGATTGGACCTGGCTGCTGAATAAATTTGAAAAGAAAATCAAACATTGGGCATTTAGATATCTGTCTCTTGGAGGGAGACTTGTTCTGGTTAATTCTGTACTTGCAAGCATTCCTGTGTATTGGATGGGCTTAGCTCCCATACCCTGCTCCATTCTCCAGAAGCTCAGAAAACTGATGTTTAACTTTTTATGGGGATCGACTGATTCATCTTTCAAGTTCCATCTATCTAATTGGAATGATCTCTCCAGTCCTAAATCTCTTGGGGGATGGGGTATTAAAGATCTTACCTGTTTCAATAAAGCGTTGCGGTTGAATGTCTTTTGGAAAGCTCTACATTCCAAAGGTCTCTGGTTCCAGGTTCTTCGGGCAAAATATTTAAATGGTAAATCAGTTATTGACTGGATCAGATCTAAAACCTTCTGTACACGCAATGTATCTCTTTTTTGGCGTGGTTTTCTTCAAGTATTACCATGGATGGGTAAGCATTTGTCGTGGCTGGTTGGAAATGGTGAGTGCATTCATTTGGGATTAGACCCTTTTGTTGGATCGGGATCTTCATATGCATTTCCGGATGCTCTGAGAACGTATTTGGCCGATTTGGATATATGCACATTGGCACAAGCACACAATCTTTGCTCCATTGATCCACAATACTGGTACTCGGCCACAGACCTTGATCTCGCTGGCACCTATGCATTGATGTGGGATGAATTTATTCGTGAACTATCGGCTTCAGGCATTCGTCTGACTGACAGCCCAGATAAGTTGGTGTGGACATTCAATAAAAACAGTATTGATATTACAGCGAAAGAGGCATACAATTGTATCTATCAGTCATCGATGGTTAGGGACAATATGGTGGGATGCCCTCCTGTATGGCACAAGTCTCTTCCACTTAAGATATCCTGTTTTATATGGCTTGCACTTCATAATAGAATACTCACGTGGGATAATCTTCAGCGCAGATGGCTCTCGGGTCCTGGTATATGTTCACTCTGTTACTCAAATGTGGAAACAGTTGATCATTTATTCTCTTTCTGCTGGGTGTGGAAAATGGTTGCTGGGTACGTTCTTGACTATTTCAACATTAAGGCACGAATCGCGGATATTTCCTTTGTTGATTTGGTCTATGGCTGGGCTGGCTCTACTCCACAGAGCTCCCCTTATTACTTACTGCTGTTTAAAATGATATGGGTGTTCTGGAAAGCCCGTAATCTGGTGATTTTTGAAGGGAAGTGCAGGGATATTCACAGTATCATCCAACAAATTCTGCGTTCTGCTCTTTCTCCAAAGCAGGGGACTGTTACTAAAATTAAGCACAGCAGGAACATTGGACTTCCCCCTGTTAAAATCCTTCCCTGTGGTTTTATGGATGGAGCATCAAAGAACTTGATTGCTGGTGCAGGTATTGTCATTTTCATCAGTGACTCCCACTTTCTGGAATTCTCATTAGGAGTTGGACATGGCACTAATACCAAGGCAGAGCTGCTCAGTCTCTGGGCACTCTTGCACCTTTCCCATATGATGGGGATTCCTCTTGCACAAGTATTTGGTGATTCTCAGATAATTATCAATTGGGCAAAGGGATCGACTGCTCTCTCCCCACCTGAACTTGTTCATTGGTGTAGGGAGACTAAAAAGCTAGCCTCTAGCTTCCAGGAACTGTCATTCACTCACATATATCGAGAGCACAACGATATTGTTGACCGTCTTTCTAAAAAGGCACTTTCATTGCCCCAAGGAAAGGGCTGCATTATGGAATATGTTGAGAATCTCCTAGTTTATTCTGATTATATTCAGCTCTTTTGAGCTTGTCTTTGAGGTATTTCACACATGCTTCGCATGTAATGTTCTGGTATAAAGGGACTTCCCCTGATTTTGTAGCTGTATCCTACATGAAAGTGCATCTCTTTAGATCGCTGCTCAGAGTATTATTGGCTCTCGATCGATGTGACTGAACTGACAGTCCTATTATCATGATGAGTCAGTTTTCTGATGGGTTTCTCATTGATATTATGTGCCATTCCTCCTGATGTTTCCTTGGGTGGTAGTCACGGAAATTCTGGGATGATGTATGTTATAATGTCTTTTGATTCAATTGAATAACAAAGACAGGTTTTTTCTTCTTGAAAAAAAAAGTCGTTGGTTAAGCTCTCTATATCACCCGCATTCAGATCAAAATGATATTACGCCCAGCCATATCACAGGACCTTCCTTTTTTCCGGGCCGGGAATTCATGGCATTAATTACGAAGTACTTTCCTGAGCTACGCGAGGGAAAGGGCCTAATAGAGATAAAACAAAATCACGATTAGTAAAAAGTCCAATTCTTTTCAGTCTTAGGTCCGACTAAAGTCCCGCGACAAACGGGGTAATTACCCCTGCAAGTTGCAACGCAACCCCTTCATCCCACTCCTGATACAGTAACAGTAGCCACGCCACGGTGCTAGTTCCGAATTAAAGAATAAAGAGCTTAATACAATTCTTCGCGTTCGACCAAGCAGAGACCTACCTTGCATCCCTCTTTTGATACTACAACAGTGCACCCGGAATTGGGGACTATACCTACGCTGGTCTACACAGGCGATTTGCCCGTTTAGTGGGAAGGATATACTTGCCTTACTCCAAGGTGGGGGTGTCCTGCGGAACTTGAAATCCACGCCTATCTTACTTGCCTTCCTTAGTAGATCCATTTATCTTACTTTCTGTCCAGTATCAAAGCCAATAACCCCATAGTAGATCCATTACTTTAGGAAAGACTCTTTAGAGCCCTATAAAATATAAAGAAACAAAGAACAGTTTCAAAATTGAGAAAAGTTAGGTCTATTTGACTCTCTTATCCACGTTTTTTTAAGTAAAGTCAGAATCACGAATAAATTGAATAATTACAGTGAATGGCATCTCTCTTTTTTTCTGAGACAAGTTGTGAAGGGAACTTTGACTCAAGGTTTTGATAATGAGTTGTGGATTCAATGATCATAGAGTTTTCAAGTCAATGTGACTTGAGTGTTCAATATTTAGACTCAAGTCCATGTGTCTAGTCAAATTCATCATCCCACTAGTCAAAGTCTCTCTGTTCATAAAGAAAGTTCATCTCTTTTGAGTTGTTGAGTTATTAAGTCAAATTTCCAAGACCAATTAACTTACGAGTCTAAGTTATGGGGCCGATTTTGCGTTGGATAAATCACACAAGCTGTCAAGTCAACTCATCGAGTTGAATCGTTGAGTCAAAATTTTGAGTTGTCATTCAAAACTTGTTAGACTAAGTAGAGTTGTCATGTTGTCAAGTTGGCTTATCAAGTCAATGTGTACAATGCATCATGTCAACGGCTTAAAAAGTTGTGAATTTGTGGACTTGACACACGAGGAATAAATAACTATTTCAATTCTAAGATTCTTTACGAAAAAGATCCATTAAGTATCCCATGGTTAAAAGAAAAAAAGGTACAAGCAATAGAAAGTTGAAACATGCCTAAATGAAACCCTTCCAACCGTAAATGAGAGTGTAGAGAAGCAAAACCTGTGGGCATCCAAGTATCCTACTGAATCGATCTTCTATGAGAGTGGATTCTCCACGTGGCTAGGTTAAAACTATCCTTGTGGAAATGCAACCAAAACAGATGAGACCAAGTTGGGCAAGTAATAGAGATTCACAAAAATATAGCGAAACTAAGATTTCAATCAACTTTATAAAGTAGAAAGGACTACTCAATTTTGGACAAACAATGACCTTCACCTCACAAGGGGCATCTCTTTGTCATGGGCATTTCAAATATTTTTGCGCTAGTCCTTTGTGGCGTGAAGTCTGCAATAGAAATTTATAGCCTAAACTCATCTTCTAGTTCAATATTTCACCTACGTTCCTGTAGATGAGGTAGCTGTTACAAAACTTCCTACTCTCTAGAACGCCATACTAAAATACGCTTATATATATATATAAACAATCTGAAAATGAATTCAGTGTTGCAGGAATGTAATCACTTCATTCCGGGTTGTTGAAAAATCAATAGAAAGGCACCCTAATTGTCCCATGCTCCTGCAGTTATTTCATTGAAATCCCTAGATATATGAATGCAGATCATCGGATCGTTGGGATAAGAGAATCTTACAGGCATGACTCCCTCGAACTTCCTAGCGGCGACCATCTTGGCGATTCTAAGATCCACGCAAAAAGAAAGATGCGGTTGCAGCACTCATTCAATTTGATTTAGTAGAAAGACCAAATTTTGTTGATGGGACTACGAAAAGAGGATAGAGCATTCCAAAGGATATTTATAAAGTTCATTCATGATTGCTGACTGATTGGAAATGCCAAATATAGCTGCAATATATATATATATATGCCTGCATGGGATTCAACTAGCATCACAGAACATGCAAAAGAGTTTTTATAATGCTTTTTCAATATAACTTATGAGACAGCTTCTGAAAAATAACTTATGAAACAGCTTCAAGATGGAAAAGACAAGTAAATAGTTCATAGAGAAGGTGGTTCACAGATAAGTTCCTGCAATTCTGTATGCATGAAGTGAGCTCGAGTAAGGAACAGGAAGCCATTGAGCATAGTGAATCGAAATCTCAGAGACCGAGCTATTTTTCATGTTCAGTTTTGTTCAGAGACGAAGAATTGACATGTCCAGTTTTGTTTAGAGATAAAGAAGGTTGTGGAGCATGTTACAAGGTCAGGTCAGAATGATTATCATTTTAAACCAGTTAACTCTAATCTATTAAGTGTTGAAAATGGATCAAAAGCTTAAGCTGTAAACTTCAAAACTTCACTCAAACTTAACATCAAATTACATTATATTATTCATAGTAGTTGTGTAATCTATAATTGTATCAGACTATTTTTTGATATAGACTCAACAATAGATAAGTTTATAGGATTGTTTTTTTACACAAAAAAAAGGCATTAAAAGTATACAAAATAGGAGACAAAATAATTTCTTTAATCGTGATTTAAGAAATTTCTCTGCAGTTTCCAAATCTTTCCAACAGAGAACAACTATAGAGAAAAGGAATTCGACTTTTACCCATATAGAGAGAGACAAATGTTCATTAATTTGTGTCATAGAAATGCAGACCCATCCTTGTCTCTTTGCCCGTGTAGAAAATTTTATTTCGATCCTTCAACCTTTAAACAGTTAGAAGTTATCTCGTACTAGAATATCGATTCCAAAACAAACCAGGATTAAAGGGCTCCAAAATGTAGGTGTACGGACATTCAATTGTGATGAAGAAGATTAAACCTGATAACTATCTGAATCCACACCAAATTTGATACAGCCCACATATACAGGCATAGTCCTTTAAAACTATGTTGGATGCATGGCAGTCGATATGGGCATAAAAGGACCCAATCCATTATCCCTCCCTTGACGTTAGAGAGCATCGTTGATCATGAATCATGGGATGCTTTGGAATATTTTGGGCTTCAAACACATGACCCTGGGCTTGTTTTTTATGAACACGTCCTGATCCAATCTCTGCAATGACCATTGTGAATGTCGTGAACATGTAGGAGGACTTCAAATGTCCATGTAATCACAAGTAACAAGTTCCTAATGAAATAACAATAATGTAGCTAAAAACGATAACAAAACTAAGGCGCCAGCCTGCCCTGTTATAAAGGAGAATCGACATAGGGTATTATCTGTTCAGGCACTCTCTTTTCTAGAGACAAATTATATGCAAAATGACAATATTGATATAATCTTGGCACAAACTCTTTGCTCCAACTTCTAACTCAAACTCCCACCCGCTCAAGTAAAGGTGCTTACGTCAATTAACAAAGGTGCTTACCTTTCATTATGGACCTGACCTACATGCACACCAACAGATTGATAGATGGATGGTTGCATGCATGGATTTGTTTGCAAGTCCGCCACCCTAACTTTGACTGCATACCTAAGGATTACTGCCTAGGGCTGTCAATTTTCAGGGATCGATGCCGGAGTTGTCGGGGATTCCAATGGATGGCTGTTTAGGGTTGTCAGTTGTCTGGAATTGATGCCTGAGTTAGGAGGGATGTCAGTTGTCAGATCACCAGAGTTGTCGGGGATTCCAGTGGATGGTTGTTTAGGGTTGTCAAATGTCTGGAATTGATGCTTGAGTTAGCAGGGATGTCAATTGTCATATCACTGCTAGAAAATGAAAAGCAAATTTTACAATAAGAGGGTGAATTCAAAATACTTAGGAAAATGACTTGATTTACCTGAAAAAGAATAGCACATAAAGTATTGTAATTTATGGGCACGATAGTCAAAAACGGATCGATTACATAATTCCCTGCTTGCAGGGAATAATAAGGATGGCTATGGGCTTGCTGCCTCACACTTCACCATTAATTTTGATGGCTCTTCAAGCTAGTATGGAGGTGGAGCAAGGTACAATCTTAATGGAGCTTAATGGGGCAATGTGACAGCATCCCCTTGTGGAAATTGTGATTTACAGGTCTAATGAGGTCTTAATCTCTCGTTGGTTATGTATTTTAGCTGCTTTGCAGTTTCATCAGATGTTTGCGGTGTGCTTTGTGTGAAGGACTACCATGCAAAAGCCATACCTCTGTGCCTTCACAAAACTCCAAGAAGAGGGGGTGGTGTGGTTCTTCTAGTCACAAAGATATGGAGTCATTCGCCAATGAAGGATATGAGGAGACTATCTCGCTTCATATTCACAGCCTCATCGATGAGTTGGAAGGATACATTATGTCGTTGTAGTTTCCCTCTCCCCACAATGATGGGAGAGTCAAGCATTATTGAATTATAAAGAATATGATGGATTATTTGATGGTGGATATTCAAGTTAAGTGCAGAAATTTGAAAGAGAGTATGATGACATATGCCTAAGCCTGTCCCAGGTCAGCAATGGATTAAACAGTCTTGATGATGATTTTGATTGGGGGAGCGTCATGAGGAAGTGCATGTCGGCTCATGGTGACATCTCGATGAGAGAGTCTCAAGGTTCCAATGAACCTGTTGAACCCAGGGTAAGCATCTCGTTTAGGGCCTCGCCGTATAACAAGAGGATCTAACATCCATTGACACAGTCCTCCTCAATGCTAAGAATACTCAACTCACTACCTCGATTATGTTGGTAATGTAGTGCAAATGGGTACCTCTCCTTATCAAGCAGTCTGATGTTGGATTTCCATAACTCGAGATGGAGGGCTTCCCAGTTGAGGAAGAGCACCGCAAGGTCTCTTCTCATAGAATACACATAGTTAATCTTGGTCCTTCTGCATGTGCTAGGGCTAGTTATTTCCAATTCTTTTAGTTTTTCGTTAGAGATAGTTTGTTAGTTTTTATGTGTTATAGTTTGGTATTTTTAAAAACAAAAAAACTTGCTTGTCTCATACTGATATTATGCTTAATTTCATGATACTAGTCAGGCTTTCATTTTTTAAGATGATAGACATGTTAGCATTTTTTCGCACCCGGGATGTGGCTTCGCCATTTCAGGCCACCTTAAGCTTATGTGACTATACATGATTGTAAAATTCTCTACATTATATTTAGAGAGAGAGATAATAGATCTTCTATAGCTTTACAAAAAAAATGCTACAAGGATGCATAATTACAACCAAAGGATGCATGATTACAACCAAATAATGGGTACATTAACATGGATGTTAACAAGACATTAATTTGTACGTTATATGCATTTTAACAATAGGCCTTATTATGGACATTAAATAGCATGTTAATGTGCACATACGTTTGGTTGTAGTATGAAAATATTATTAATGATCTTAGATAGGTCCCTAACAATTCCCAAATTGTGATTTTTCCATTTAAAAAACACACATGATTACTACCAATTAAGGTCTTAATTATTTTTATTTATTTTATGGAGAAAAAAAATTAATTTCTATTCCTAGTTGAATGGAAAATTACATTCTCAAGATGCTCATGGCAATGGTCAAAACTACAATAATAGAGATACCCATTGCTTTAATATGTTAGAAGCAAAATAATGCACAAAAAAACATGTGAGAGGAAAAAGTGTTTTAACCATGGAAACCCTATATAGGGAAACCACCACCAATCAGATATCTATTAATCTCAGCCACTTCAACCAACATCAACCACTTTTTGGTGTCTTACAACATAGTTACTCAAGCCTTAAAATAGGTTTCATCACATGTTAAAACCATGGGTAAATGCTATGGATTACCCATCCCATTATTGATCGAATCAAGGTTATCTTTAATTACTTTATAACCAAGTCAAGATTAACCTAACATAAGATTATCTAAAACAAGACAAAAAGTGTAGTGTTTATGTAAATAAATTAATCCCAACAAAAAAACTCCCACCCATTTAGCATATTATGATGTTCTCTCTAGCATATTAGATTTTACACAATGATATAAAAAAGCGTTACATATAATCCTCCAAACAAAAACCTAAGGAATAACAAAGACCCTAATATACAACAACTTCATAAATAGCCTTCAAGATAAAGCATGAGAAGAATGGATATGACACCATCCAATTATTCCTCAAGTTGTATAACTCCTTCCATCACTTGTTTAGCCTCCTTTGAGAGTCAATTTGCAACCATGTTGTGTAATATCCTTGATCTTATATTCAGATCAGACTTCTAACTCTTATATAAATATTAACTGAGGTGTGCAATCAAAGTTTTGCAGTCACATTAACCACTTAAGATGCAAGGAAAAAAACGTTAATTCTGATAAAGTTGTGGTAATTTGGCAGAGGGTTAAGGAAGAGACCATGGAAACTTTAGGATAGAGAAATTACCTTCCCTAGCACATGTAAATCAAGGACCATTTAGGTTTCAGAATCAGCTTCGTTGAGACCTACTTCCACGCTTCTGGGTCACCCAACCGTGCAACTAAGAAGAACTTTCACCTCCATTCAACCAGGGGTTTGTGCAATGTTCGAAGGTGTTATAATATAGATAATAAGCTTCACATTAAGTTTCAGAAATACAGGAACATATATGGAGTGGTTTGGGGCTGTTTGGAACAATTTGGGCAAAACTAACAGTTTTGGCCCAAGGAGACCCTGTGCAAAGATGGATGTCCAAATGTGGTACGACCTTAACGAAATCATTGTCTAGGGGCTGGGATAGGTATTGGGGTATTTTAAATTCCTACATCAACTTTCGGAATGGAATTTGGATGCATAAAACTTCCACAGTGAATAAATTGTAGACCTAGTAGAATTTTCCTAGTCATCTAGCAAGGGTGTGCAAAAATGGATGAATTTTGGACCATATTGTATTCACACTTACTAATGAAATATTTTAGAGACTAATATATCATTATTTAACACATCAGAGCATCTAATACTTCTTCCATGGACATTAGTTCATTCTCATTACATTAAACTGTTAAAAAACCCACTATATGGGCACATAAATCTCTTATGATGAGAATTTTAACATGGAAGCTCTATGGGATAGAGTCTTCCTTTCATATAGAGATCAGACGGATTACATATCAGCTACATAATTTGAGCTGAACTTGATGTGATCCTCCTTAGCTCAATGTCACCTGTAATAAGATAGAAGGGGGAGCGAGAGAGAAGAAGGGGAATGGGAACCTTGGGGTGCATCTCCCAAGAGATTGAGGTACAACACTCAGTAAGGAAGCATTAGATTCATCAAAAAAATAAATCATCAACCAAACTCTAAAATGAAGCTCGAATTATCATTAAATATACCACTTGCGACTTGTTGGCCAAGTCCATCGCCTGCTGAGCAAGTTTCCCTTGCTAAACCCTAACCCTTGCCAAGTGGTGTGTCCTCCTTGAGAAATTGGAAAGTATGTGTCATGTGAGATGTTTCAATGTCCATGAATTTCATCCAACTTAGAAATTGCACCCTCCTTAGGCCCAGTGTTTCCTGCTTTTGCCTATGGCAGCTTTTCGGCACTGCCTGCTTTTGTAACTGAACCTCAAAATAGAAATTGCACCCTCCTTTGGCCCAGAGTTGCCTGCTTTTCCTTATGACAACTTTTCTAGCCTTATGCTTTTGTGACTGAACCTTTAAATAGAAACTACTTTGGCCCATAGTTTCCTCTTTTGTGTTTGACTACTTTTTCTTGGCTTTTGGTACTTTCCCTTTTTTCTGTCTACTTTCTTTTGTCAGCCCTTTGACAGTTTCTAATTTTCCTTCTTGGCAAGTTGTCTTTCCCAAGTGCGCCCTCCTAACATGCCAACTTATTTTCCACATCTTTAATTTCACAATAATTAATAAAGACAATTAATAAAACCAAGTACATGCCACCTGAATAACAATTTAATAAAATTCCCTAAGCTAATCAATTAATGCACCTTTTGACCCCCTAGGTGTTAGGAAAGGTCAACACTATTAATGTCCCTTCAATGGAGGGACATGACAATCCTCCCCTCCCAAGTATGCTTGTCCACAAGCAGAAGCACTCTAGAGTGATGCAAAATTTGTCCACCGTGTTTCTATTGCACCACTCTGATCATAGTCATTTCTTTAATGACAACTTCTTTTAACAAAATTGTCAACCCCGTTAAGGTAACTAAGTAGAACTCTTGGATCCCACTGCCTCCGTTGTAATGATCCAAGTGTTTCTTCCCCCTTTGGAAATCTATTATTTCCAAGAATGTCAGGGTCCCATGTTTTTATCTATCTCCTTCCAAACATCAGTAACAACGAAAAAATTTATCATCGTAGAGGATGAAAATGAGGATGTGAAAATCATACCACCATACTAACAATTGATCACTCTCCATGACAAACTGATTAACTTTGAGACTCTTCCACCAATTATGGGACTTCTTAATGTGGGACCAAATCATCTTGAGCCTTTCTAAAGTATGAAAATCCATGTGCAATCTAGCAGTGGAACTCACATCACTGCTACTATGAAGACACGGGTGGTTATCCCATGCCCCTCCATGTATACTGAGAGCATCATATAGCATCCATACATGCTCATGCCACTGCTCATACAATTTTTCTAATGTGTCTAATGTCTCTCCATTTATGCAAGCAAGATATTTACCCTCCAGAGTACACATCTCAATCATGTGTATAGCCACCCAATCAATGGACAAACAAATTTGCATGTTGAATGATTCAAATGGGAATAATTAAACTACCATTGATTCACTTGTCAAACCACATGGATTGACCATCAATCCATCAACTAGAAGAGTGGGAGTATCATGCTCCTCCTGTGGCATCAACAGAAAAATCCTTTCATCCAATTTCCATCCCCACATGGTGTGGCTGAAATAGAAGTGTGGGGTGAAGAATTGTGAACCAACTCTCTGCAACAGTCATCCATCAATCTAATGGATGCACAACTTCCTCCATTGGTTGGATCAGTGACAATGTGATCATGTTCCTCCTCCAAAACTGTACAACACTTTCCTAGAGGCAACTCATAATCTCTTAAGAACCATGTAGGTGCTTTCTCTTCATCTTGCTTGATCTCAAATTCCTCAAGAACATGCAAATCAGAACGCACCTCATGTGCATGTGTATGGGGGGTATCTAATGGCTGCAAAATAAGTCTTTGTTGTTGTTCATATGTCAAGACAATGACACTCCCAATAAAAAAATTATTGCATAAATAAAATGCTTCAACTCCCAAGGTCTTCATTCCAAAGGTGTCTCTATCCACCCAATCAATGGATGAATAAGGAATTTTATTTTGTTAATCCATATGGAATGCGTTCATCCTTCCTCTCAATCTCAATGAGTGCTTGGCCAAGATTTTCTTCTTCATGGCTTTTCACAAGCATCTGCAAATTTGCTCCTTTCTCACGGTTGTCCTCCACATGAGGTTCCTTTAACACATCCAAAGTAGTTCCCACCATGTGCACATGATTCTTTTCCATGCAAGATGGGGGGTGTGGTACATTCAACTCCCTTTGAATTTTATCATCCTGCAACCTTGACTCTTGAAGAGCTTCTTGGGTTCTCTTCAAGGAATCATATGTAGCCTCCCATTTACTATGGATCCTTTCAGACACTTCTGTCTCCTTGAATGCACAATGGTACATTTCAGCCACCATGAGGAGATGATATCTATCAGATAGTAAGTATATATAGCTCTTTTTCATCTTGTCCATGCCTTCCTTAAGTGCTATGCACTCTTCCAGAAAGGATTCTCCTTCCATCTCTCCTCCAGAAGTGTTCCAACAACATCTTGCCACCAAGGCATTGATGTCAACAAAGTTGTTCATGGCTGGCATAAGCTTCTCTTTGTCCTCCTTTAGTGATCTACTCAAATGATGTGGATCACAAAGAAGATCATCCACCAAGGTTTCTTCTTCTAATATCTGACATATAATACCATTTTTCTTGTGGCATGGATCCATAACACAAAACTCATTCTCAACATACAAGTCAACCTTTGAATTTTCTGCAAAATCACTTCCATGATGTGAAGTGGAGGGTATCTCTGAAGGTTCGAATGACATGTGATATTTATAAAAATCAGGAAGCACCTCATGCCTATGCATTTCATATTCATCATGCTACAAGAGAGTACAAAAATCTGAACTGTGTGCATCCCTTTACATCATATTTTTCTCCTTCAAATTTTCTAGTTCACACCCAGCTGGTGGGAGCTTGTCTTCCACTTCATTAGGAAGTTCAAATGATGATTTCAGATCTGATAAATGTTCTTATTTTGGATATGATCCAAAATATTCTTTATCACCATTGACAACATCATCCTCCTTTTCAATGATTTTGTGATCATCAAAAGAAAGACTAGAAGTGAATTCATCTCCCTCACAATTGACCTTCATTTTGCAGCCCTCATATGCAAGTGAAGACTTTTTATCCTCCCATGGATCAGGTAGTTGTAAGTAAATATGGTTGTTGCTAAAATCGAAACCTTTATCGTACATGTTATTCATCTTACCCTCTTCATGTAAGGATAATATGGTGTCTTTCTCCTCCACCAAATTCTCTAGTTCACACCCAAGTGGTGTGGCCTTGTCTTCTTCTTCCTTATGTGGATCAAGAGGTGTCTGTAACTCTGATTTGTAATCTTATTTTGGATCTAATCCAACATATTTCTCTCCACCCATACATGAACCAACATATTGAGCAGTGATCTGGATATCACCCACAAAGAAGCTTGAAGTGCATTCATCTTCAACTTCTTCTCTTATGCAACCACTTTGTGGTGACTTGCACTTCACCTCATGGATCTCTGTCTCTACTTCATTTCTCTTCTTCTTCAAGGAGCTTGAGGATTATTCATCTTGAGTGGTACTCAACTCACAGCTTTTGGAAGCAATGTTTGAAGAAAAACCAAACATTCTCCTACTACTTGGACAAGCATATGGCTTCGATTTTTCTTCCCTTTTGGCTCCAGGTGGCAATCATCTAGTCCCCACTTTCTTGCACACTTCATCAACAATGTGTGCAATAATTTTCATGTTTGTCCTGCAGTAGGGATCTATGAATGAATTATGTATCTCAAGATTGCATTAATCTCGAAAATATAAGACCTCTCTTATCTCTTCTTTTAAAGCACAATATTCCATGAAATAATGGAAAGATTCCTTAGAGTTCTTTCCATTGAACATTTGACCACCAACACTTGTAGATTTCTGCCAAATGGATTCATCATAACATGGAATGAATAAATCATCAACATCAACCCTATTGAATCTACTTGAGGTATTGCACGAGGGCTCTTCATATTCATATTCTTCATACTGCTCTAGGTCTTCTCCAATCATTGGTAGAAGCCTCATAACTGCAACTAGATTTGGTGATTTGCAAAATTTATTCACTTAGATCTTACCATCCACATGGGTGGAGGAAAGTGCTCTGATACCATTGTAATATATCTGATCTAATATTCATATAATAATACTAATTCTTCTATAATTATTAACTGAGGTGTGCAATCAGAGTTTTGCAGTCACATTAACCACTTAAGATGCAAGGGAAAAAAATGTGAATTATTGATAAAGTTGTGGTAATCTAGCAGAAAGTTAAAGAATAGACCATGGAAAATTTAGGACAGAGAAAGTACCTTCCCTAGAAAATGTAAATTAGGGACCATTTAGGTTTCATAATCAGTTCCGTTGAGACCTACTTCCACGCTTCGGGGTCACCCAATCGTGCAACTAAGAAGAACTTTCACCTCTATTCAACCAAGGGTTTGTTCAATGTTCATAGGTGTTATAATAAATTTAATAAGATTCACATGAGGTTTCAGAAATACAGGAATAGATATGGAGTGATTTGGGGTTGGTTGGAACAATTTGGGAAAAACTAGCAGTTTTGGCCCACGAAGACCCTGCGTAAACATGGTTGTCCAAACCTGGTACGAACTCAATGAAGTCATTGTCTGAGTGTTGGGATAGGTATTTGGGTATGTTAAATTCCTACAGCATCTTTCATAATGGAATTTGGATCCATAAGACTTCCACAATGAAGAAAATTGTAAAACTAATAGAATTTTCCTAGTCAACTAGCAGGGGTGTGCAAAAATGGATGAATTTCATACCAGATTGTATTCATACCTTCTAATTAAATATTTAAGAGACTAATATATCATTATTTAACACATCATATGATCTAATACTTCTTCCATTGACATTATTTCATTCCCGTTACATTAAAATGTCAAAAACCCCACTAGATGGGCACACAAATCTATTCTCATGAGCATTTTAACATGGAATATCTATGGGACAAAATATTATTGTCATATATATATCAAAAGGAGTAGATATCAACTACAGAATTCAAGCTAAACTTGATGGGATCCTCCTTATCTCAATGTCACCTACAATAATATAGAAGGGGGAGAGAGAGAGAGAGAAGAAGGGGAATGGGAACCTTGGGGTGCAACTCCCAAGAGATTGAGGCACAACACTCAGTAAGGAAGCCTTAGCTTCATCAAAACCAAAATAATCATCAACCAAACTCTGAAATGGAGCTCGAAATATCATTAAATAGACCACTGGTGACTTGTTGGGAAAGTCAATCACCTGATGTGCAAGCTTCCCTTGCTAAACCCTAACCCTAGCCAAGTGGTGTACCCTCCTTGAGAAATTGGAAATATGTGTCATGTGAGATGTTTTCCTGTCCGTTCCTTTCATCCAACTTAGAAAATGCTCCCTCCTTAGGCCCATAGTTTCCTACTTTTGCCTATGACATCTTTTCTGCACTGTCTGCTTTTGTAACTGAACCTCATAATGGAAGCCGCACCCTCCTTTGGCCCAGAGTTGCCTATTTTTCCTTATGAC
This sequence comes from Pseudotsuga menziesii, assembly GCA_001517045.1. Classification (NCBI taxonomy): domain Eukaryota; kingdom Viridiplantae; phylum Streptophyta; class Pinopsida; order Pinales; family Pinaceae; genus Pseudotsuga; species Pseudotsuga menziesii. The sequence continues at coordinate 521,464 of LPNX010036709.1, forward strand.
AACTTTTATGGCCTTCTTCTTTTGTGACTGGACCTCTAAATGGAAACTGCGCCCTCCTTTGGCCCAAAGTTGCCTCTTTTGTGTCTGATTGTTTTTTCTTGGCTTTTGGTACTTTTCCTTTTTTTATGTCTGCTTGCTTTTGTCAGTCCTTTGAAAGTTTCTAATTTTCCTCCTTGGCAAGTTGGATTTCCAAGTGCTCCCTCCTGACATGGAAACTTATTTTCCACATATTTAATTGCACAATAATTAATAAAGACAATTAATAAAACCAAGTACATGCCTCCTAAATAACAATTTAATAAAATTCCCTATGCTAATTAATTAATGCATCTTTTAACCCCCTAGGTGTTAGGCAAAGTCAACACTTTTGATGTCCCTTCAAAGGAAAGACATAACAATGTGTGAGAATAAAATACTATGAAAATTATTTGAAACTTTCTTTAAATGATCTCTTAGAAGTATGAAAGTCACATTTTGGATTTGGCTAACTCCTCGTATCCAATTTATTACAAGTAACAAGTCCCCAAATACCAACGTTATTTCACTCCCACTCTCGTTTACCAATTTTAAGTGACATCTTAAAGCGAAGAGTTCAAGTGAATTGTTAGTCCTTGAACCTAAATTGTAACTATGATATAAAATAATGCAAATATTAAAAGAATAAAATTCCTCCAACATTGTTAAAATTATTTGGACCCTACTTGGCCCCATCAAAAAAGTCACGTGGATATGATATGTCGATCAACAACTTCCCAACTTGTCTTGGCATTCTATGGTTCAACACTACCTTACAACCTTGAAACATTTAAAGTTTCAGTTGTGATAAGTACGCTTATGCTTTCGTTTTGTAAGGTTCTCCCATTAATAGGACTTGGTCACACACATCAAGGATCCCACAATTCCACATATATCCATAGTGCTAACATCAACATGTTTTCAAACTTATTAAAACATCAACTAACTAAAGTTTGAATGGTTTCTTATTTATTTTAGGGTATTAGAATTTCCTAATATCGATTACCTATAAAATTTTATAATACATTTTAGAAATATTATCATATACTAGTATGAATTTCATTGATATCTATTTTATATAAAAAATTATAATATTGGATATAAACGATTTAATGTGGTTTCAATATTTTGTTGCACCTCTTTAACCTTCAAGTCAAGAATTAATATTTAGTTACAGCTCGTTAACCTTCAAGTCAAGTTAAGAACTAAAAAAATTTTAGGCATTGATGCTTAAATTTGATGAACACATATAGTTAACTGGTAGAAAATTGGGTGATAAGTAACCAGGTGACCGAAAAAGTTAGTAACCATGCGAATAAATGACTAAAGCACCAAAAAATTTGGCCACCACAATGCTTTTAAGTGAAATGTGACCAAATTAAGTGATCACAACTAAAAATGACTAATTTAGTCATGAGACAAATAATACGACTAATTTAGTCATGGGATGATTATCATCATCATTGCCATCATTAAATATTTAATGCATGATGATCATCATCTACTCAAATAGGACTCTGGTAGATAAGCCTTTCATGCCCTCTAAGGGTGGTATCTGAATCCATATGCATTATCAAAATTTACGAAATTGTAAATTTGTTTTTACGAAATTGTCAAAATTGCAATTATCCATTATCGGATTTAGTCATATCGGAAAGAGAAGAGTGCTCCATGATAATTAGCTTGCTACATCTACTTGAGTGTAAATCGCCTCAGTACTCTCGGTGCAATAGCTAGACTAATTATAATTTAAAGTCTCGATTTAATAATATATAGTTATTATTATATATCTATTATAGTTATATATATTAATATAATCATAATATCATATGTTATATATAAATTAATATGTAGTATATAGGTTAATAATATATAGTTAATATATAGCATTACATTTGATATATAGTAAATATATAATATGCTTATATATAGTTAATATATTAACATATTATTATATTATATTAATATACTATATTATTAATTTATTAATATATTATATTATATGGTTATTATATGTATTAATATATTATTAAGTTAATATAGTTATTATATATATTTAATATATTAATATTATAATATTTAATATTAATATTAATATAATGTAGTTGTTATATATAATATATTACTAATATTGATATTAAAAATAAAAATAAACAACAAAATAAATATAATAAAGAGAGGGAAAATAGATAAAAAGAGGACAAAATAGAGAAAAGAAAATGATCAAGAAAATGCGTAAATAAGAAAAGAGATTGAAAGGTAAAAGAGGGGAAAACAAATGAAAAGAGGGCATTTTTCAAAAAGAAACTCCAATGGATATATAGAAATTGCATCAGAGAGAGGAAGCTTAGGTGGAGGGTTTTGATTCAAATTCATTTCCGATTGATCTAGTATTGTGGTTCGTGCTTGATTTTAAACTAGATCGCAATGTCATGGAGGTATGGTATCAATGAAGTAAATTAAGGCACAATCCACTTGGTGAAAGACCTCAGCAGGCCATTGATATACATAATCGATCTGTGCTAGTTATTTCGAGAAGGGAATTATTCTGTCTGGTCATTCCCTTTTAGAGAGGATGCTCAGAAACTCAAGACTTGTAAGTTCCATTTCTCCAATTTAAATCAAAACATTACATATGCAGGATCCTACTGAAGACAAAATGCATTGATTGAACGTATGTCTTTAGAAATAAACCCTCGTGCTTCAAATACTCTTTTGGGTTTGTATCGAAATTTCATTAGGATGGATAATTGTACCCTCGTGGTCCAGATAGTTGTACTTCATTTTTAGAATTTATTACTAACGAATCCCAATGAAAAAGATGTGCATACTTGATATAGCTATTATTGTTGTTTTAGCTACTGGTTTTATTTCTACATCTTTTCATAATTGGTAGAGATGGGGTGAAGTTGGGCATACCTTTTTTCTTTTCCCTTGGACCCTATCTTAAAAGAGTATACCTCATAACATGCCACGGTCTAGAGAGTACGCTACAAACCAAAAACTTAGCTCAGCGCACCTATTTAACCTCAAACTACATCCTCTATCAACCTTGTTTCAGCATTATTAAGAAGACATCGCCTTTCCTCAACATTTCACTTTGTTACATGTGTCTTTAAGAGCAACTTTTTAAGTATTTTTGTATACTTTATACCATATGGAGGAGCATCTCTCTTAAATTCTGACTATACTGTAAGTTTATGAAACTTGGGCTTCTCTATGTTTAATTCTCTGTCCTTGGATGTGAATACCCTTTCCTAGTTGTATAGTGCCCAAATTTCCAGATGGTCTTATAGCACAAAGAAATGTGAAATTGTGAGTCTACATGCTACTCCCAAGCATGTGACAAAAAAACTCCACAGTTGGTTGATTTTCCTTGTTGACAACACAAGTTTGCATCCCTCCCAGAAACCTTAAAATCTCCATGTGCATGCTCCCAAAAGTTTCTCTTGGGCAAGAGAGACCTAGAAGCACGCTTGTGAAGGTGTTTTGGGTTTCTCCTGTTTAGAGCATGATTTGGGAGGTGGATAGAGAGGGGAGAGCTCTCCCATACAATGTAGATTTAGTTACACTATACATAAATACATGCTTCCTATGTTAATATATATTCCTTCTAAGATTCTTAATATAAGTTTGTTATTGTCCCTCCCACCTTCTTTCTTAGCCCAATGGATGTATGTTGCTATATTTATTCTCAAGTACTTGTCCTTGTCTATTTTTTGGGGGTATTAGAGACTAAGGAGCAGCCATCATATATATATATGTCTTCTCAAACCAACTTAGCCCTATATGGTATCCTGAATGTAATATTTTTAAGATGCCTTATGCATGCATTCAAATTATGCATAGAGAACTAAATAGATTTTGTAAGCCCAACATTTTTTTGACCCTTATTAATGTTTCAATTCTACCTAGATACAAATTTTTACTATATGTAGCCAACCATCATAAATGTTGGAGAAACTCACAAAATCCTATGTAAAGGAAAAACAAAACAAACTGTGAAAAATTATCCAAGAATTTTTAGTCTGAAAGCTTCGTCTTTGTATGTAAAATAGAGGTTGAAAAACATCATGTGAAACATTCAAGTGTTCAGTGAGAAAACTAATGGAAGTGTCATCTAACTTCGCAGCCTGAATTTATTTCATTCAATTATGAAGATGACGATTATCAAGGTTATGACTACAGTCTTGTTGGAGAATTATCACAAGTTCAAATAGTGTACTTGAACCATTTTATACACGAGGTAAGTTGTTATTTTGTGATCATTTTAAATGTGTCTATCTTTTAAATTTTTACTCAGAACATCGAACAAAACTGAGCAACAATCACACAAGCAGCAATCAAAAGGATGTGGATGGTTCAGATGTTTTACTTCTAAGTGAATTATTGAAGTCCATTTTGTCAACTAGCCTTAAAAGTTAAGAGAGGTTAATGGTAAACCTATGTCAAGTGGAGTTTAATGGATTAGCCCATAGAGCTTAAAACAAAAGTTAGGTATTTGAATAACAATCACACAACTTAAGCTTTAAATAAAATTTGGGCATTTGAATAACAATCACATAAGGCAATTTTTCAATTCCATTGTTTTTTCAAGATGACATTAAAATCAAATTTCATCATATAAAATTCTCTTAAAAAAAAGGAAAATGGTAATACAATAATAAGTTTATGAAAATAATTAATATAAGACTTTCTTTTTAATAAGCTTTTTTCAGTCAAGAAAAGTATTTCCCGAAGCCTTGACTTCATTACACCTTACTTGGAGCTCTGAAAGTTTCTTTAGTGTTTGAGAGTCGACTCACCAAACCGAGCTTGATTGCTAGGGTTCCCTCACTAACTGCCCTCTGCTTTCTTCATTGTGTGGCCACTGGTAAATGTCATGTGTCTAAGTTCAGTGGTGTTTCCATTGGAGTGTTGATGGCACCCTTGTGCAGCGACATGTGGAGAGGTGTTTTCCTCTTTCAACTGCGACAGCGGTGGGATAGCATATGGTATGGTGTTAGGCATTATTTTTGTGGCCAACGACGGTGTTTATGTGACATGTGGTGGTGCCTTTTCTCCACTAGTAGTCATGATGCCCAACTATTGGTTCTATAGCAGTTGTGTCAGGGACCCAAGCCCATTCCTCTTGCAGTTGGTGACCCTTTCACATTCCTCGTAGTGTGTAGCGGTTAGTTTGGCAATGTTTCTTACAACCAAGATGTAGTGAATTCCTTGGCAAGAAAGGATTGGCGTTTTTTGGGTTTTGTTGCTCGTGTTGGGAAAGACAATTTTTAGATGGCTTTTATCTTTAGCCTTTTATGATTTTTATCTCTTTATGAGCAATTTTTGTTTTGGTGCTCCAGGCATACTTTGGAAGCCCCATAATAGGGCTTTTTAATGTTGTAATATTTAGTTATTACCTATTCTTTATGTAAAGTGTTTTTATGTGTTTATGCACGTATAAATTTACGGTTTCTAAATAATGTATTATGTAATTTGTAATAGAATATGATTTATTTTTAAAGAAAAATATTTCCCTTGAATATTTTGACAAAAAAATAATAATAAATTTATGAAAAATATTAATATAAAACTTTCATTTTGATATACTTTCTTTAAAGTCAAAAGAAGCATTTTCCTTAAATGTGAAAGTTGTCCATTTACAGAAGTAAACACAACTTTCTTTAAAGTCAAAAGAAGCATTTTCCTTAATTTCGGAAGGTTGTCCATTTACACAAGTAAACCTTTTAAAGGATTAACCATTGAATATACACTTTTATTATGACGAGGGCACTCTTTTCTCAAAATCATTCAGGATTTGCACATTGTCTTGACTCCTCACCTTCTTCTTTGACAAAGATTTTTTTTATGAATCATAATAAAGACTAGTGAGTTACTAATTGATCAACTCTCATTTTTTTAAACTTTATGTAAATATATTGTAAGCATGTTTTTTTAACTATATTGGAAGCTTTTACAAACATATTTATGAAGGTTATCATGGTTTTAATGCTTGCAATAATTTTAGTCACCACACTTTTGAATGAGACATTTCAAGCTTTTTATAATAGTAAAATTAAAAAAGGTAAGACAAGTTTGATGTTATTGTCATATGTATTTTTTTTTAAAGTATATGTTGTATTTTTTAAATAAAAAATTAGAATTTAATATATTTAGAAAAATTAGTAGTAATCTACATAAAATAAGGTTTTGATTTTTTATTTTTTTAATATTTTTATTTTCAATTTCATTTAAGATTGAAATAATTTTTTAAAATTATTGAATTTATTATATATTCAAAACATGATTTTTAATTTAAAATTTACAAATTAACAAAAAATATATATAATATGAACTTCATGATAACAAAAAAAATCAAATTATTTAATATATAAGTTTTTTTATTAAATTAAAATTGATTCTAAAAAATTATATAATATGATCTTAAGGATAACAAAAGAAATTCATCTCTCAGCCTATCTAATTTATACCTGCTCAATCTCTCTGGCTCCAAAAAAAAGTAATGCAGGAAATCATAAAGGAGATTAGAAAATTCTTTGGCGAGGTGGTAAGTCAAATGGTTCAAAAAAATTCCACCCCGTTAATTGGGATATTGTTTGCAATCCGAAAAATTGTGGAGGGGCTGGAATAAGACACCCGACACTAATGAACCTCGCACTAGGAGAGAAAATCCTTTGGAGAATTGTCTCTGGAGAAAAGGCGAGGCGGAAGGAGATTCCTAGGAAAAATATATGAAAGGAACAAGGAAAAGTTGTGTTGATGAGTTTCCCATGACAGGGAATGGATCTCCAATTTGGAATCTTTATAAGAAGGCGGTCCATATCATTAAAAATAACTTGCATTGGATCCCTGGAAATGGTAAACAGATTAGGATTTGGTCTGACAATTTGGGGCTTGTCTCTCCCGCAAATCACTTGGTTGCCTTTGCGGACCTCAAGCAATGGCTAGGTCATTTAAATATCTCCACCCTTTTTTATCTCTCCTCTTGGAACAATAGCGGAAGATGGGCTGGATGGAAAGACTTGGAGATTCCATAGCATCTCATATTTGACTTTCCTGCTCTACTCTCTCTTCTTCAAGGGTCTGCACCTATCCACCATCATATTTCTGATGGTAGAGACTAGGGGAATCTATACTATAAAAGAAGGATATCAAATCACCTCTAACAATAAAGAGAATAATATAACATATACAAAGTGGAATAAAATTTGGTGCAAGGATGGCCTTCCAAAAATAAACGCCTTCTTTTGGATTTTAGTACACCGCAAAACCCTGACATCAGAGAATTTGAAAAAAAGGGGGATTGAAGGGCCATCGCATTGCATCATTTGCAAAGAGTCAGAAGAAACTCTCGATCGTCTCTTTCTAGATTGCAGGTTCTCTCAAGAAGTTGGGTCTCGTGCTTTACAAGAGCTACATGTTAATTTGATCTTTCCAGCAAACTGGAATGACCTTTTTGCCTGCTGGAAAGACTATTATCAAGGTTCTATTTTTCAAAAACCAGATCTCACAAGGGCATGGATTTCCCTCCCAAAATATATTTGTTGGAATATATGGGCAACAAGAAATAAAGATATTTTTTAAGGCAAGGTCTCCAGTCCATGAAAAGTAATGTCTTCTGCAAAATCGTTGTGGGAGGAAGCTTTATTAATGAGGGGGGTGATCCATATCTATAAGGAACCTTTGAATTCTTAAGAAAGAGAGTGGACAATTTATTTTCTATCACCTTTTACCCATAATTGGCATACGGCTGCTCGAAGGACTAATTCTTTAAAATGGAAGCTTAGTCTAAGCTCAAAATATTTTGCCACATGGTGGTCGAATCTTGGTTGTAACTTCCTTTTCTTTGACAGGGCCTCCAAAGAAAAATCGAGGCTAGAAGGTGTGGGAGGAGTCATTTTTTACTCTAAAGGGAAAAGGAAAAAGATATATGCTTAGGGCCTGGGAAAAAATTCCAACAATGGCGTTGAGTGGCTTGCCTTAATCAAGGGAATAGAGATAACAAGCAGCTGTGGAATTGAGGAGTAAGTAGTTTTTGGAGACTCTCTCATGGTTACAAGGGAAGCAATAAAATTGAGCAAGAACTACAAGAGTCTGTCAAACTGCATTACATCCTTAAATGCTTAGGGAGTGAGTTTAAATCTCTTAAGTTCTTTCATATTCTGAGAGCAAATAACAAACAGGCAGACTTAATGGCTAACAAAGGAGTACTCTTAGACTGTGGAATATTAGTCTACAATGAAGAAAGGCATGAAATAAGTTGGATCCCTTGAGCTCTTTTTAATCTCTGGAAAGGGTGTGTCTCCCCGTGGACCTCAAAGTAATTGGCAAGTAAGCATTGTATGGTCTTAAATGGTGATTGGGATGCCTCATTGCATTTCAATGTAACAACTCCCCTACCTGAAATTGATGTATGGAGAAGCAATGCTCGGGATAGGAATCTTAGGATGATGGATAACAAGAATGTTATCATTGGGATGTTTAGATCGACCATAAAACAAGCAAATCGCTATCTCATTGGTTTGGCTTGCAGGATGGTTTATATGGTTGGAGATAAAACGACAATATCCCCCATACAACTTAGCATCTGGAGTGCAACATCCTCACGCAGAAAGGTCTTTAGTTTGATGTACTGGGAGCTTCATGATCAAGGAAAATACTCTAGCAAAGAGGAAAAGGAGGATCCTGCAATCTGGAATAAAGCCCACGTTGAGAGCAAAATCATGATCAAAGGAAGGAAAAACCAAATCTGTTGCCTCTGCACTGATATCACAATCAAAAACAAAAAAAATAGTATATTCTCCTTGGCTCTAGTAGAGGAATCAGAGGTCAGTAACAACAACAATCTTCTGAGCTTTGTGAGCATACAGACAAGTTCTAAAAAAGAGAATATTATTAGCATGCTATGATTTGGCATTGGGTTACGGTCCAAGCTGGAAATGGCCCATTCGAAGGATGAGATGTTGGGCAGTCAATCGGTCTCCATAAGCACTCAATTAACAATGTTAGCTCCTCGTACAAGCATTTATATGCAAGTTCTTAATGTTATTAAAAACAACTCCAAAGAAGCAATTGGGAATATTTTTGAAATTGAAAGCACCAGGTTGGACCCAAATGAAATGTGTTGCATAGACTTAGTGTATGAATTCGGCCTCTCTTATGCTCAGACTTAGTGTAGGATTTTAGCCTCTGTAATGAATTGTTTTTTCTTACAACTTCTCAGATAGTTTGTAAGGAGGTATAGTCTCCGTAGACTAGGGAACTTTCGTGATAGCTACAAATATGTAAAAGTTGAACAAGGAGTTTTGGACGCTATCCTCCTCTCGCAACAGACCCTCCTCGGCATGATTTAATTTTTTTATTGGTCCTTATTAATACAAAAACTACTCAATCGTTTATGTTAAAAAAAACAAAAGAAATCCAAATAAAAATTCAAATTATTTAACATTTAGAATATTTTATTAAATTAAAATTGATTGTAAAATAATATGATCTTGATCATAGTAAAAAAATCTAGAATACTATATAGATTTTTCATGTTAAAATAATATGATCTTGATCACTTCAAGTTATTAATTTATTAATTCACTTCTTTTGAAAATGTTTATAATATACGTTTAATTGTAATTATTAAAACTAGAAATGAATAACAAGTTGAAGAATTTGTTTTACCCAGATGCGAGTGGTCAACAGTCGATAGAGGGCGAACATGATGGCAGCCAAGTGCATGAGGGGAAAGGTACCAAACCTTTCCATGCCTTACCACATGTATAAGACAACTGGTGCAGGCATTGGGGAGTGTAAGCACAATAAAATGCACTGTAGGCATACCATCTCGTGTGGGGAGCTTTACAGATAGGTGATTTTGTTACAGGCTATGGATCTCGATGGTGCTTCAAAGGTAGTCATCTCTGCGCAAGGCCATCCCTCGACCATGATGAGGTGTACCTGGTTCTGCATTAGAGGAGTACTGTATTAGAATCCCGCCATCTATTTGAGCAAGGAAAAGTAGGAGATGATGGCACTAAGTATTTTGCAGTGGGTATGGGAGAAGCATTATTGCGCAGGCTTGTGTAACTCTAGGGTGAGCAGCATCATGAAAGGAAGAGGCTAGAAGTGCAAGCACTTGCATCGCCCTCGACACTCCACCAGAGTTTCAGCCTATGCAATCAGTATGGCAGCTTCGGGTAATGAGGAGGAGGAATGGGAAGCCATGTTCATCCAGGAGATGTCGGAGCACATTTGCCAATCCATGGCTCTAGTGGAAAATGATATTTTTGGGGAATTATGTTTGAAGCATGGTCGTGAGGTGGTCATGTCTAACTACTGGTGCCTCAATTCCATCCTCTTGTGTTCCATGAATGAGAGGGAAAGATTCATCGAACTGGTTAAAATCATGGTTGGCACTTTCAAGTAGGATGTTGAAAGTGGAATGGTTCAAATGAAGAGCCTTCTTCAGTTGGTTGAGCCTCCTTTTCAACATGGGCGATGGAACACCAGGGATGAGTGAGCCAGCAATGCAGCTGGGAGCGCTAGTAATGCTGATACGGGGGAGGAAGAATCCAACATGAGCACCTATACTCTACCTCACTTTAGGTCCCTTCCTTGTTTTTCTGTGTTTATCTTCCTTTGGTTCTTATGTATGTATTTACCTTACTGTTTTCGGCTAGTAGAAGAATGATGTTGCCACCATTTAGAGGTTGGGCATCCCTCACCCTCTGGAGACATACATTATGGTCCATTTTGTTCATCTTTCTTTTTTGGCTGCAAGACCATTGCATGACTCCATGTTTTAGGAGTCGGGATTATGTAAATATATGAATTTAGTTTAAGACATAATAGAAAAGGATCCATATTATTAACAAACAAAAAAAGTTTAAGAAATTCTTTTTAAATGGGTAGAAGTTTTATGTTATCAAAAAAGGCCAAATGGAAGCATTTGGCTAATTACAACCAGGCCAGTGAAACATCTGAACCAAAGAGAAATTAATGGCCTTACAGACAAAATGGAGCATAAGTGCTCTAAAGATGCTGGAAACTTGAAAATAGTAATTCTAAATATAGTCCAACTATAATAATACCAGAACAAACTGACAAACTGACCCAACAGGAAATGAAAATACATGAATTAGTGGCCTCGATAATTGCCTCGAGAAGGCCGATTCCTTTCCCTTCTATTGTCTTTTGCTTCTCCTCCACTTCATGAAGAACACGGTGTTCAAATGCCATAGCATCCATTTGAATTCCCACTTGTAGAATATTCGTAAGATCCTGGGAATTCAAAGATTGTTACTTTAGTGGTTTCCTCATGCTCTTTTTGGACAACCCTGGTTTCATGGACAAATTCCTCAAGATGCTCCAACTTATCATTGGTATCCTCCTAGTGGTGTGTCCATTTCTACTTTTGAGCCTTCAAGTCTTCCTTAATGTGTCACAATTTTCTTCCCGTGGTTTCTCTCACATGTTACGGGAAGCAGTCGTGGCTTTCCTTGCTGGAATCCATAGTCTCGAGAAAAGAATGGGTCTTTCTGAGAACAGGTCGAGATTCTGCAGACAGGCCACCTTTATGAGCTGAGGGAGGAAGTTCATTATATATTTTGACAAAATAATCAATCGTTCCCTTCTTATCAGTGCGAGGCCAATGGATGGGATCATGTGGCCCCATTGCGATATTTTGGGAGTCATAACTCCAATCCATGCCATCATTGGGCATGGTGTGGAAAGTACCCCATGAATGACGCTCACCTTTCTTATGTAGGTAGTCTACAACCATGACATGAGTGATCGCATGTGCTTCCTTTAATCCATTTCATCTTCCCGTCCAAGCGCCATCCCATAGCCACGCACCACTTCCCATACTTGCATGCATCTGACACCTAGCACGAGAAGGCTTAAGTCCCATTAGGGGAGAAGATCCAATAGCTCCATGTGGTCGTCCAGCACGAGAGTTCTAGGATTTAGAGTTGCCGCTTTGTTGGAAGTGGAGTCCACCTCGAAGTTATTTCGGCGAAGGACGTGGAAGAAAAGGAGAAGCTGGAATTTGGAGGCTATATTTTGAATTCTACAAATAATTTGTTTTAATCAAATTTCTTTGGGGAGCGATTTAGAAACCATAAGAGATATGAGGCTTTTAGAATTTCTGATGACTCGGCCTTGCATAATTTCATTTCTTTTTATATATTTAATTCCTTGTACAAGCATCGGAGCTTCGGCTTGATTCTTAGTTGAATTTCCAAGCCCTCGAGCGTACATCAGTTCGATAGTTCCATCGGGACGAGTGATAGTCCCTCCCCCTCCTACCGCCCCTAACAAGTTTAAGAATTTGTTGAAACATAATGTGATGATCAATTTTTTGAAAAGTAATATGAAACAATTTTTTGAAACATAAATTATAAATTATGGTCATACAAGTAAAAAATATTTAATATAAATTTCCAAAAACATTTTATCTTTAGTTGTTTTGATCTTAAAAAAAAAATGAACTTTTATTTTAATTTATTCATTTATTTAAGATTTTACATGCCACTAGAGTTGGTCTATACAACTCTCTCAAGAAATTTGTCTATATAGTTTTCTCAAAAAAAAATATTAACTTGACGAAATTATAAAGATTACACAAAATTGTCTATACTCTTAAATATAAAAAAAAATTGAGCTATTTTAAAATATTTCCATACATATTAACAAAAAAATGGTTTTAAAGGGTTCGTATCCACTAATTGAATTTGCAACAAATGTGGCATGCCCTATTTTTTCTTAAAAGTTGATGATTTGGTAACATAAACTCCAATCATGTGTTCAAAAACAACCCTAGTTTTAAATAATACAAAGTTAACACTATAATAACGAATTTGAAAATGGAATTATTATCCACATTTTAGTGGCAAGCTCATTTTCAAAATCAACGCTTCATGGATTTTGTGGTCAGAAGCCTTTATCAATTGCATAATTAAATATTTAAAAAAATGTGAATCCACCCAGTCTTTATTGCCTTTAAATTAGAAGCGTCTCATACTTTATTGTAGGAAAAAACAATATACTTTATTGAAAAAATATAAATAACATTACAATATATATAGATAAAAACTTCACATATAACTGAAGCAAATAACAATACACAGTCACATGTTTACATTTGATCAAACATACAAGAACAACTACGGAAATAAGAGTACTGACTACATGCAAAAATGGGTCATGAGCATAAGTTTCATCAACTCAACAATCCAAAACCTCGAGTACATAAAAATGATGAGCAGAAAAACATATAGACTAGCGTATGTTTTTGGAAATAACATATGAACGACATAATACCTAGAAATAACGACCATCTGTATAATGAAGATTAAAAAAAAAATCTATCAAAACATACCAGTATAAACCTCCCTTTCGACCTCTTGCACCTACATCCATTAATTATGGTCGTTTGAAAGCAAGAGTGATGTATAACCATAGACTTCAACTGCATTAATGGAAACTAAAACTAAATCCCTGTTTGGAAGAGAATGAAGAAAAAAGCATAAACTTCTATTGATAGGGACTAAGTACAAAAACAGAATGAAATCACTAAAAGCAAGAAATATTTCCTCCTTACATTCATGGAAGTGGAAGTTTCCCTGAATTAATAATAGGAAACTTTTTTTATTTTTTGTTTCCATTTTTAATTCTTGATTTTCATGGTATGGAACCAATCACAATTGAAAGAAATTAGTGTGGGAATTAAAAATAAATAAAACAAAACTTTAGATTCACTTTAGAAATGTTGAAATATTAAAATACTTTTTTGAAATTAATGGGAAAAACTAGAACAATAGTGTAGGGACTAAAAAAATGAAATCATAAAAAAATTGGTAAGTTTTCTTAGTTTCTATGCATTAATGTGAGGAAACTTTTTTTTTTTTGGTAACATAAACTTTTTGTTTTCCTTTTTTGTTTGTTATTAAATATAAACAACAAGAATTGTGGAGGTTTCTAATAGAAGTATACGATTTTAGGGAACAAGATTATGAAAAAAACAAGTAAAAAAGAAAAAGAAACTTTCCTTCTTAACTTGTTTTATGGATGAGTTTTACTTTTTTCTCTATTTATTTAATCCTTATTTTTATGGTATAGCACCAATCAACTTTTGGGAAAATGCCAATATAAATTTAAACTAGCATTTGTACCGAGAGGTGCAAAGAAACGTCGAGAGGGTGAAAATATTGAGTCTTTCCGCAACTAAACCTTTTTTACTTACCTTGGGAAACTAAAAATGACACTTTAATAATACTTTTGTGGGTACTACTGAACCGACTTACAAATGAGGTTTTACCTCAAGACATTCATGACTAAATACATTAACGAAGAAATAACGTATCTCTCCCCCCTGCATCTCTCCCCCTCTCTCTCTCTCTCCCCTGCCTATTTTTCTCTCCGCCCTTCTCTCTCCCTCTTTTTCCCTTACTCTCTCTCTTTTAAATAATAATAAAAATAACTTTGAAAAAACTTAGAATTATAGTAACAATTACCTAGATTTCTTCACACAAATCCCTGGGCTTTGTATCCAAAGGTTTTTATGATATTCTCGATTTCCGACTTCATATTTTCGGATCGCAGAAGTCGGGAAGATCACCTTTTACACTTACGATTTGTCACTTTTCCGATTTCCGCCTTTTCCCATTCTGAGTTCGGAAACCTGAATATTCACATGTTTGTGCATCAAAACTTTACTTCTTGGTTTCCGACTTCTAAAGTTCGGAACGCGGAAATGGGAAAATACAATTATTCGTATTTTATTACTTACTCATTCTATTTATGTTTACTTGGTCCCCATCGTTCATGTACTCATGACTAAATACATCAACGGAGGATCAACGTATCTCTCCCCCCTGCCTCTCTCCTCTTCGCTTACTCGTTGCATATCTTTTTTCCTCTCTCTCTCTCTCTCTCTCTCTCTCTCTCTCTCTCTCTCTCTCCTCCCTTNTAACAATTACCTAGATCGCTTCACATAAATCCACGGGATTTGTATCCAAAGGTTTTTATGATATTCACGATTTCCGACTTCCGATTTTCACATTACGGAAGTCGAAAACATCACTTTTTGCACTTAGGATTTTTTATTTTTCTGATTTCTGCCCTTTCCCATTCCGAGTTCGAAAACCGGAAAAGTCACATGTTTGTGCATCTTGTATCACTGTTTGCACTTACGATTTGTCGGTTTTCGAATTTCTGCCTTTTCCCGTTCCGAGTTCGGAAACCGGAACAGCACATGTTTATGCGTCGAATCTTTACTTCCCGATTTCCGACTTCCGAAGTTCGGAACGCGGAAATTGGAAACTACAACTTTTTGTATTTTATCACTTATTTGTTATATTTATGTTACCTTGGTCTCCATTGTCTATGTATCCTAGATCTACGGTCTTGAGAGGGTAAGAATATTGAGTCTTTCCACAACTGAACCTTTCTGACTTACCTTGGGAGACTTAAAATTACATTTTAATAATACTTTTGTGGGTACTATTGACTCGATTTACAAGTGAGTTTTTACCTCAAGACATTCATGACTAAATACATCAACAGAGGATCAATGTATCTCTCCCCCTGCCTCTCTCTTCCGCACTCCATATCTTCCTCCCTCTTTGTCTCTCTCTCTCCCTTGGTCATTTCTCTCTTTGCACTTCTCTCTCTCTCCTCTCTCTCCCTTTTTTTCCCTCACTCTCTCTCTCTTTTTTAAATAATAATAAAAATAGCTTTAAAAAAACTTAGAATTATAGTAACAATTACTCCAATATCACTTTTTACACTTACTCTCTCTTTTGGATCGCGGAAGTCAGCAATATCACTTTTTACACTTATGATTTGTTAGTTTTCCGATTTGCTCCCTTTCTCATTCCGAGTTTGGAAACTGGAACAGTCACATGTTTGTGCATCGAATCTTTACTTCTTGATTTTCGACTTTCGAAGTTTGGAACGCAAAAATCAAAAACTACATTTTTTTGTATTTTATCACTTACTCCTTCTCTTTATGTCTCCTTGGTCTCCGTCGTCCATGTATTCATGACTAAAAAAATCAACGGAGGATCAATGTATCTCTCTTCCCCTGCCTCTCTCCTCCTCCCTTCCTCACTCAATCTATTTCTCCCTCTCTCTCTCTTTCTCTCCCTTGCCTCTTTCTCTCTCCCCCCTTCTCTCTCCCTCCTCTCTCTCCCTGTTTTTCCCTAACTCTCTCTCTCTTTTAAATAATAATAAAAATAACTTTAAAAAAATTAGAATTATAGTAAGAATTACCTAGATCACTTCACACAAATCCATAGGATTTGTATCCAAAGGTTTTTATGATATTCCCAATTTCTAACTTCTGATTTTTGGATCATGGAAATCGGCAAGATCACCTTTTACACTTAGGATTTGTCAGTTTTCCGATTTCTTCCCTTTCCCGTTCTGAGTTTGGAAACCGGAACAGTCACATGTTTGTGCAGTGAATATTTACTTGCCGATTTTCGACTACGAACTTCGTAACGTGGAAATCGAAAACAACAATTTTTTTGTATTTTATCACTTAGTCGTTCATTTTTTTTGTATTGGTCTTTGTCGTCCATTTATCCTAGATCTACGGTCTAGATCATTTTGGTCATTTAATTTTTAGTTTTAAATATGGTCGAAGTTACGATTATTTTTTACCATTTTTCCTGTGATTTATTGCTTCGCTCGAAGTATTTACTATGGAACTTTCTCCTTTCTCCAGCTCAACAAGCAATTTTACTGTGGTTTTTTAGTCTTTTTACCAGTAAGTAGTTTCCACTCGATCGTTTTTTCTGTTAATTTCAACTCGTGTCATTGTTTTAAACATGGTTGCCAGAAACCAATCAGAGACGGTGTTCACCACCTCTAGGAACACCAGGGCGAAAACAACTCTTTAGGAGCAAAAGAACAAAGACCCCAACGTCGGTGTGTTTATTGATAATGGTGGACGTGTGTCTAATACCATACATCTGGACTAGTCCATAATCTTCTCCATTTTTTACAATGACTACTTTTCCTCTGTCACCCATGACTTGCCTGCTTATGAAAGAATTCGGAGTTCTCAGCTCCACTGCATCGTTGGTAGACTTTCTTTCATGCCCTATACAGATCCCATCAAGTGGGAATTAGATCACGCAAGCCCTAAGGAATTTTCTTGTAACGACAATGTTAATAGCCCTGTTGCGTCGTTCCATTCTTATGTATTTTCTAGGGATTATGCACTTGGACCTCCGAGACAGCTTTTGACATCGAAATTTCTCAATGAAGCTATTTCCCGATACAACAACGAAGAAGTGGTCAAATATTGGATGGATAACACATAATTGTTCGACTCTACACCAACTAATGCCTACCCAATTTCTTGGTTTAGGGAACCATTTTCTTTACTAGCAACTATGTTTTGTCGATTATCATGGGCCAACGAGTTGTACCATGTTCCAAGCAAAGTGAGTTCCTATGGTGTGCCATGTTTTGATTACATGTGATTTTTTCAATTGAGCATAGGTTTTGTCTTTCAATTTGAAAGATGAAATTGAAAAATATTAGAAGACCCTGGCCAACCGAAAGCCGACATTTTACATGTCAGGGTTTGTGATGGTTGCATTCTGTGCAACTTCTCCTTTCCCAGCCTTGAATTGGAATTTGGACAAGAATTGTCCCCCCGTACACATATATTGTTCTGATATGTAGGAGGAAAATTTCATTCCTCGAGTCTATGAGATTGCGACCTGTTTCTCAGGTCGATGTATCACAAAATTTTCAACGCTGACGCTCCGGCATTTTCCGAAAGAGTCAGGACATTAATCTCAGTACATAGTGATTGGTATGTAGGAGAATATTTCTCCTATATGAGTAATTGGGGCATAAACACTATGCATTTGCTACCCAGAATAGTTCCTGGTCGTATGGTGCTAAAGGAATTTGCCTTTTAGACTGTTATCAATGGGGTTTTTCCCAAATTAAGAAAACAAATGAAAAAGGCATGGCCCAAATTTCCCTTGTATCTAGACTCTCTTGTACTTCAAAATTCTACCCATGCAGCCATGTTGGGTAAAGAAATTACTGTTATGCATTTGGGAGAGGAACCCAAGAAGATGCATGACCCAAATTCTTATCTGGAAAACCTCTTTGCACATGAGCGTGCTAGGTCTCACTATGTTCATGAAAATGACCCTGGTGATTCTATGTTTAGAGCAGCTGTGTATTTTTTTACAGGAAATGAGCAAGATTGAGGATCCAAAGTTTAAGTCTCATCTCTACAAATAGCCAAAAGGAAACTAAGGATCACGCTTTTCATTACACGGAAACTAAACTGAAGATAGAGCAGGACATTGAGAAGAAAAACAAAGAGAAGGAAGCAAAAGAGCAAGCAGTAATATATGTTGCTGCTCTAGCTAATCAGCCTAAGGAAAATGTTGGTTCCCCAGTTGTTATCTGCTATCCTTCCTAGGTTGATGATGCATGGCTAGAGCATATCAACAGGCTTTATTTGCTACTAACAGTCCTGCCAAAGCACATTGGACGCTCAGAACTAGACTTGTAGCAACAAGATCGAGACAAGTGCAGAAGATGCAATTGAAAGTGGTCAACTTATTCATGGAGATATCACATATGAACCAAGAATATATGGTAATATGGCTGCACAAACACTTTTCCTAACCACTTTTGACCGACAGAAAAAGGCATAGGTGTCCTTGAATATCCTTCAAGCCCTCGAGCTGCCTTGATGGAAGACACTCTGGAAAAGGGAGCAGAGTTTAAGAATAATCTTGAGAGAATCAGTTCTCAATTGCAAACTCGGATAGAAATGGCTGAGTCACAGCCTAAGAAATAAAAGGCCTAGTTGATTTCTGAACAAGTTCCATCACAGGAGGTGCAGAGAGAAGAATAGATGGTCCCCTACTGCAAATTGTTCAAAGAGAACAAGCAGTAGTGCAAGTCCCTCCTATTCAATAGGTAAATCATGCACCTCTGGCTGATATTGAAATTCATGATATAGATATAAATCTGGAACAAAAGGAATGTACTTCTGCTTGTCCTGTTAGTGTTTTGACCTCCTTGATATCATCTATTCCTGGCCTTCAGTAGTATCATACAATGTTGGATTCATCATATTCCCAGCAGTCTTTTTTCCTGAAATAAACTTTTCACCAATTTTGAAAGCTACCATGGGTATTCGCACAACACTAGTTGACTCACACATCCATACTTTTTCTCCTCCCATTCACCACCTCACCCTATCCCAACATCCCCACTTTCTCAACTTCCTCAAATAAACATTCCTACCATCTCTACAAGTCTTTCCTCTGAGGTTGACACACTTACACCTAATTTTCCCTCATCCCTTACAATTTCTTCTTTGACCTCTCCTATCAACATCCTACCACTCAATATAGAAATCCCTCTTTTCCAGATAGAAAATGACCCCCTAGTTACTAGTTAGCAACAAACCATTTCACCCTGTGAAGGAATAGCATATTTTGCAGAAGATGTTGTGGTAAGTATGGGAAAATACTGTTGGAGTAAGAAGGACAAAGTTGTGATGAAAAGGGGAGCTAAGAGGACAAGAGAGGGATCAACCAAACAGATGCCTACACTCAGTCAGATTATATGGAAATTAGACACCCCTGATAGCAAGCAAGGGGCATTAGATACAGTGGCTGTTATAGGATCTTTTGAAGGGGCTAATTATGACTCTGTTTCACAACTGAGTGTGACCCTTACTGATAAGGAACAAAAACTACAAAAGGATAAACTGGACTTGGTGGCAATTGAGGCAAAACATGAACAAGAGGTTAAGGAGCTTAAACAAGAATCTGAGAACAAAATCAAACAATTGCAAAAGAAGATGGAACATCTCAAACATTAGCTTGGCAATGGAGATGTTCTCAATCAACAACAAGCAGAAAAAATAGTCATCCTTGAGCAAGAAGTCAAATAGCATCAGAAAGTTTGACACCATAGGAGTTCAAGAAGGTGCTCTGAAAGGTACATCAAGAATTCCACCAATTCATGGTCAATATTGTTAGAATAATCCTTCGGGATTATTGTAAATAAATAATAAATAGGAATTTGATTAGATAGGAAACCAAACAGGCTGAGCGGAAGGTGAAACCCAACCGCCATGTACTTTGTATAAATATAGGCATTTGCATTGGAAATGAGAATTGAATCGGGAGTTATACCTAACAACTGGTATCAGAGCTTGGCTATTCACCTGCCATAACTCTTGCCTCCCAGACCTTCATTCTGCCTGCCAATCCATTGCTAGACTGCTCCATCAGTCTGCCAGTGGAGTCGCATGCAATGTATGCGTTACTCCATCTACCTGAGTTTATTCTCTGCGTACATGCAATACCTAACCCTAATACTGATTCTTCTTTGTGCTGCGACCTCTTCTTTCCTCCTCGATTTCTGAGTGAGCCCTTGTTATTGAATGTTACATTGAAGCTTGAGCCTGAGATTATCTGCGTTGAAGACAGCTGCTGGAGATTATCTGCTTTGAGATTATCTGGTGGAGGAGACAGCTGCGTGGTGTTGAGAGTAAGGATGGAAAATGCATTGATCTGGAGATGCCGGTGCTTTCAGTTATGCCTTGATGCCGGTGCTGCAGTAAAATGTGCCTTCACGCGCTGGAGAATGCGTTGATCTGGAGCGTGGCGACCTATCAAGAGCTGTGACCCATCAGCGTTGAGTGATATAATTTATGCTGGTATCGTGGTATATGCTGCTGGTATCGTGAATATATTCCAATAATTTATCGTGATATAATTTATGCTGGTATCGTGATATAATATATGTTGCTGGTAGATCATAGAACGCAACAAGGCATTTACAAATGGACTCAATGAGAACCGCACAACTAACAAAAGTAATGGGTTATCAGAACAATGAATGAAGACTGATATATCGGAGAAATTATGTATGCTGGAGATTATTGTATGCTGCGTTTATGATGAAGAATTTTATGTATATGCTCACTGATATATTGAAGACTCTTGCTATATTGTGAAAGAATGTTTGTTTAAATATTCACGTGGATACTCTTGCTTGCTGCAACATTGAAAAAAAAAATTTGGAGCGCACCCACTGAAATGCTGCTGCGATTTCTGAAGACTGAGAATACTGTTGGTGGAATGTGTAAAGACTCAGCCTGAATATTGGTGCATCCTCTCTAGGGTGGAAACCCTAATTTCTTGCGTGAAGCTGCCTGAGCCTGAAGCTGCCTGAAGGTGACTGAGTATTGTGCGTGAAGAGATTACTGCCTACAGATTACTGCTTGCCTGAAAGATCGTTTATATATGAAATATCGGTGAACCCTAATTTTTATAAAGCTGGTATCTATGGTTTTGTTATTTTTATAACAAAATGGATTTGGTTTTATTATTATAACAAGATTGTTTGCTGGATGATAATGAGAAGCTGAGATACGAGCTGTGGTGTTCTTGATTGTCGAGACCCTAGTCCATACTGTGAAGACTGAAAAGTATTCTTGCTGAGCCTAAAGGCTGAGATTGATATTGCAGGCCAATATAAGGCTGTGTATGACTGACAGTGATATATTTTGTATCTACTCATATATTTGCTATAAACCTGCATTGTATTCACCTTGGCAGAGACTGTTGACCTGCAAGGTTATTAATTTTTTATTTTCTCTTTGAAAATTACACTGACAGTTGTAATAATGCAATCTATAGCATCTATAGTCGGTGCCACCCTCACTGGGAAAGACACCTATTCATAATGGTGGAGGAAGATCAAATCTGCCTTCATCTACAATGACCTTTGGGACGGCATTTGCGAAGGCACCACAATAGAGACAGCAGCCGTAAAGACCATAACCACAGACCCTGGACCTCCAGAATCAGAGAAAGAGAAGGCCATTTGGAGAACAAAAGACAAGAAAGCCTTAGCTGTAATCACTGCCAC
>LPNX010036709.1:554524-586181 GCA_001517045.1 Pseudotsuga menziesii
AAGCTGCGGGAACTAGGGCTTCCTATTTTGTGGATCTCTCTCCATATATTTTCAGCAAAAGAAGGGTGGAATAACTCTCCTCCCTAGGGTGCATCTTTCTGTCGAAGCAGAATCCAATTCTAAGGTTTTTCAATTTTGGACCCGACACTGCTGCCGAAAATTAGGGCTTTTCACAAAAGAGGAATTTTTCAGTGAGCCCAGGCCTGGATTGATCTCCTCCCCAAAATCGAAGTTAGGGATCAATTTTAAAGTATTTGGTTGGACAGAACTCCAGGAAAAGCAAAACCCTAATCTACTCCTAAACCAGTACTGCAGGATTTCAGCTTCAAATCCATATCCGACATCTTGACCTGGTAAGATCTAAATCTTTTGTATTTCCATTTGAGGTTCTCAGTTAAGATGTCTCATCATACCAAGCTTGATGAAAAGCTTGAGGGAGCTGATAACTTTCAAGCTTGGAAGTATATGATCTCCCTGGTCCTGGAAGAAAATGAGTTGGACTCCTATATCCATGAGGAGGTTCTAGTCCTAGAGGGAGATGAGGCCAAGGCCTTACATAAGAAGAAGTTGGTTATGGAAAAGAGGATTATTGAAGATTCTATAAAGGATAACCTTAGGTGTCCTCCCTCAAGACACCTAAATCCATGTTTGATGCCCTAACTAAACTGTTTGAAGGGAAGAACATCAATCGGAAGATGACTCTAAGGAACCAATTGAAGAATGTTAAGATCCAAAATGAGGAGACCATCCAATCATACTTCACAAGGGTCTCCCGGATCAAAGAACAACTAGAAGCTGTAGATGAAGAAGTGGAGAATGCAGAAATCATGATGCCAACATTAAATGGCCTCCCTAGGTCATGGGATTCTTTCATCAAAGGAATCTGTGCTAGGAAGAAGTTGGTCAAGTTCAGCAGATTGTGGGAAGAATGCTCTCAAGAAGAGGCTCGGATAGCAGCTTGAGAAGAAAATATGGGAAACGAAGATCAAGCTCTCACAGTACACTCAAGGAAAGGAAGAAGGGAAAAGCATCATCACCAAGGTAAGCATTCTCGTCAGAAAGGTTCATCTAAACTCAGATGTTATACATGTGATGAAATAGTACACTTCGCTAGAAACTGTCCCATGAATAAGAATGGATCCAAGAAGAAGAAGAACTCTAAAAGAAAACATCATGCTCAAACTGCTGAGGATGATGATCCTCCAAGGAAAAGAGTAAAGCAAGAAAGTGAAGACTCTTCAAGCGAGGATGAATATGTTCTTATTTCCACTCTCACGGGAACTGTCACTCATGGAAGCAAAGATTGGCTTATTGATAGTGGGGCTTCCAAACACATGACAGGTTTCAAAGAATCCTTTGAGAAACTATCCAAACATAATTCACCCCATAAGGTGAAGCTAGGAGATGACTACCAATATCCAATAAAAGGTAGTGGTGAATCCTCCTACAAGCTAGACTCTGGAAAGTCTATAAAAATGAAGGATATTCTATTTGTACCGGGACTCAAGAAGAACCTTCTCTCCATATCTGCACTGGATGCAAAAGGCATGAGGGTTGCATTTATAGATGGCCAAGTCATCATGTGGCCAAGAGGAAAGACTATTGATGATGCAATAGTGATTGGAGAACAAGAAGGAGGCTTATACAAGCTGAAGGGCCATCCAGAACAAGCTATGATCCATGACACAGTAGAGCCAAATGAACTATGGCATAGAAGGCTTGCACATGTACATTACAGAGCACTACCACTTGCAAGGAAAGCTGTTGAAGGTCTTCCAGAAATTCAAGCAAAACATGAAGGGGTTTGCAAAGGATGTGCGAAAGGAAAGAATACCGAAGAAGACATTTCCAAGTATCGATAGCAAGGCAAAAGGAATCTTGGAAATCATCCACTCCAATGTATGCGGTCCAATGTCATCAAGTTCACTAAGCGAGTATGTATACTATGTTTCTTTCATTGATGAATTTTCTAGGAAGACATGGATTTACTTCATGAAGAACAAAGATGAATTGTTCAGCAAGTTCAACGAATTCAAATCCTTAATCGAGAACCACACAAAAAAGAAGATCAAGACCTTTCGATCAAATAATGGCGGAGAATTCACATCAAATGAATTCAAAGACTTATGCAAAGAATCAAGGATTAAGAGGGAGTTGTCCACTCCTTACAATCCACAACAGAATGGGGTTGCAGAAAGGAAGAATAGAACTATCATGGAAGCTGCAAGAGAAATGCTTCATGATCAGGATTTTCCTATGCATATATGGGCAGAAGCAGCCAGAACAGCGGTGTATGTACAGAACCGTACTCCACACAAAGTACTTGAGAATAAGACTCCTAAAGAAGTCTTCTCCGACAAGAAACCAGAAGTCAGCCATCTTAGAATATTCGGTTGTCGAGTGTACATACACATACCAAAAGAGAAGAGAATAAAACTAGATCCTTCAGGAAACAAGGGTATATTTGTGGGATACTCTGAAAGCTCGAAGGCTTACAGAATATACTTCCCAGGATACAAGAAGATCGACATCAGCAGGGATGTAACATTTGATGAAGACACAGCTTACAAAAAAATCCAGAAAGAGACTTGCTGAAGAACCTAAAGAATCCAAAGCTCCCAGAATTCATGATACAACCATGAAATAAAGAAATTCAAGAAGAAGATCGAGAATTTGAAGAACCACAAAGACCTGAAGAACCACCTCAGGAGAAAGAAAGAGAACCAGATCTTGCTCCAGATATGTAGCCTTACTATGTGACTTTATCAAAGAAGAACCTTCCAGTTATGAAGAAGCGGCAGAACGGAAAGAATGGAAGGATGCGATGATCGAAGAATATCAATCAATAATGAAGAACGATGTTTGGAATGTTGTCCCAAGACCAGAGGGAAGTCAGTTGTAACTTCCAAATGGATCTACAAGATCAAGCATGCTGCGAACGATAGCATAGAGAAATATAAGGCAAGATTTGTGGCTCGTGGCTTCTCACAGAAGGAAGGAATAGACTATGAAGAAACCTTTGCTCCTGTAGCCAGATACACTTCCATCAGATCAGTACTTTCTTTGGTTGTAGTAATGAAATGGAAGATACACCAAATGGATGTCAAACCTGCTTTCTTGAATGGTGTAGTGGAAGAGGAAGTGTATGTAGAATAGCTACTCGGTTTTGAGACACATGACAGGGAGTCTCATGTGTGCAGACTGAAGAAAGCCCTGTATGATTTGAAACAGGAACCCAGGACATGGTACGACAGAATTGACAGCTTTCTATCCAGTTTGGGATTTACCAAGAGTAAAGCAGATTCCAACCTTTACTACAAGGTTGAAGATGGAAACCCAGTGATGCTTCTACTATATGTAGATGATCTATTTGTAACAGGTATGGGTGGGTTGATTGCTGATACAAAGAGAAATCTTGCTGCTGATTTTGAAATGAAGGACTTGGGTATGATGCGTTATTTTCTAGGTATGGAGGTGTGGCAGAATGCGGATGGAACCTCCCTCGGACAAGGGAAGTATGCATTAGAGATCCTGAAGAGGTTTGGGATGATGGACTGCAAGGCTATGGCCACACCTATGGCATCGAACCTGAAGCTATTGAGCAATGCTTTGTCAGAGACGGTTGATGCTATGATGTATCGTCAGATGATTGGGTCCTTGATGTATCTGATGAACACGAGACCATACATTTTCTTTGTTGTGAACAACTTGAGCTAGTTCTTGACATATCCGAGAAATGTTCACTTGATTGCTGCAACGCATATTCTGAGGTGCCTAAGGGGTACAATTGATTATGGGCTCAAGTACAAGGTGAATCAGAAGATTAACCTTGAGGGTTATGCTGATTCAAATTGGGCAGGCAGTGCCATCGATAGGAAGAGCACTTCAGGGTGTTGCTTCAATATGGGATCAGGTGTGATCTCTTGGTTTAGCAGGAAGCAATCCTGTGTGGCACTGAGTACAATTGAAGCAGAGTATGTCGCAGCTTGTTCATCTAGTTGTGAGGCAATATGGCTACGGAAGCTACTGTCTGATTTATTTGATCTCCAGATGGATGCTACTTGTATACATTGTGACAACCAGATTTGCGTGAAGTTTTCAGAGAATCCAATGTTCCATGACAAGTCGAAGCATATTGAAATCAAGTATCACTATATCAGGGATATGGTGCAGAGGGGAGCAGTGAAGCTCCAGTATGTTGCGACGGAGGAACAAATAGCTGATGTATTGACAAATCCATTGGCTAGGGTGAAGTTTGAGTACTTCAGGGAGAAGCTTGGTGTTCTCTAGATCAAGGTATCCTCCAAGGGAAAGTGATGATCCCCATAGCCATTCTGACATGGTCAGAGGATTGGTTCCTTCCATGGTCAAGATGTAAGGGCTGAGCCATTCTATCATGGTGATAGGATTGGTTCCTTCCATGTCAGATATGAGTGTTGAATGCCATTCTTAGAATGGAGGTACCTGGTCAGTTACCAGGAACACTCAGTCTGGGACTGAGAGAGCCATTCTAATGAGTAGTTCAGATATAAGGGCTGAGCCATTCTATCATGGTTAAAGGATTAGGTTCCTCCCATGTCAGATGTGAGTGCTAGCCATTCTATCGAGTAGGATAGATGTAAGGGAAACTGCCATTCTGGGAATGGAGGCACCTGGTCAGTTACCAGGTAGCTCAGTCTAGGACTGGGGGCCATTCTGATATGACTATAGGATTCGTTCCTACTTGATCAGATGTGAGTGCACGCCCTTCTGAACATGCATGTTGGATTGGTTCTTCGCATGTGTCAGATGTAAGTGCAGAGCCTTTTCGAACATGCATGTTGGATTGGTTCCTCGCATATGTCGAACGTAAGTTCAGAGCCTTTTTGAACATGTATGTTGGATTGGTTCCTCGCATGTGTCAAATATAAGTGCTCAGCCTTTTTGAACATGCATGTTGGATTGGTTCCTCGCATGTGTCAAATGTGAGTGCTAGGCCTTTTTGACAGGGTTGTGGGATTGGTTCCCACATGGTCAGATGTGAGTGTTGGGCGTGCCTTTCTGATATGATTATAGGTTAGTTCCTACATGATTAGATGTAAGTGCTGGGCGAATACCTACATGGTGGCTAGGTCTACATCCAGCATGAAAAAGGGATGGCTCTGTAGAACTTCCTATGACGAGAAGAATCATGAGATAGCACCTGTGAAGATTCGGTATTGAAGGTCCAGCAGAGATGATCCAGATCGAGGGAAGATCTAGATCCAGAGATTATCCAAATCCAGGAATGATGCTACAGATGATCCAGATCGAGTGATGATCCAGATCCAGTGATGATGATCCAGATCCAGTGATGATTCAGATCCAGAGATAAAGATGACTTGAAGACAAAGAAGACTTGAAGACAAAGATGACTTGAAGATGTAGATGACGAGAAGACCCAAAGACGAAGACCAGTGATGAAAATTGTGTCGAGAGAATACCTTCCTAGTTAAGAGGGAGTGTTAATGTAATTGTAACTTCGGAATGTATTCACTTGTATTTCTCATCTATTATAACCCGATGTTTATTCTGGGATGTTCTTGTGTCATGTCATGCCCCGATGTTCCAATCGGGAGAATCAATAATGTAAACAATTCATGTCAAGTCATTGTGGGTAACCCTCCTATTGTCTAAGGGTTAAAGTCCCCGCAGTTCCAGGGCACTAGGGTTATTAGACTCTCCTAGTGAGGTCGGCCCTAGTAGGGTTTTAGTCATGTCGAGATTAGTATAAATAGAGAGCTGGACTCTTTATTTAACACACATCTCATACACACTCAAGTGTAGCGCATAGTTGAGGAAGAGAAAGACACTGGGGCAAGAGGAAAGAGCTTACTGCTGTTAGGAGATTGTCTTACTATTTTTGGGTTTCACTTAGTTGCGAGGTTTTCTCCATTTATGGTTTCCCCGAGGAAAAACATTGTGTTCATTGTCTCTTGTGTTTGATTGATGTGCTTGTTGTTCTCTCAGTTTAAAGATCCTAATGATATGCTAGCTTAATGTTGAAAAACTAACAATTTGGACCTCATTTATGGTTTTTATGTGCATAAAAACTCGACCCGTGAGCATCATTATTTCCCCTCTCATGGTTGTCGAAGAAATAATTCCCAACATGGTGATATCAAAGGCCAGAATGGCAGGAGATGGGAAGATAAATTCCTAGTCATACTGTCGATCCAGGGGCTATAGTTTCTGGAGTGACGTGGGATTGGTGAATGAGCATGTTTCCAATTTTGATCCAGAGAAACAACTAAGTGGACTGCATCCAACTGCAGATATGAGACCATATGCAAAATTTATCTGTGCCTAAACAAATAATTTAATATTGCTACAATGTTGGGGCTTATCCAACATTTTGACTTGTAATTGGTGCTTCATAGTTTGGAATATGAAGGAATGAGCAATTTCACATTTTGTCATTTCATCTCTTGTTTGCTACCTTGCTTGTATTATGAAAATATTGATGATTGAGGAATTTTATTTATTTTTAGCTTGTCCAACATCCTCATTGTGTATAAAGCACTCTTGTCTAATCTTTTTACAATGAAAAATCAGTACCTTGATATTTAATAATGACTCAAAATCAGCATTCCGCGGCATGGAAAGTTAATTGCGAACATGTAATTTCCGATTTCCGCACAGCAGAAGGTGGAAGTCGGCAAGAAAAAAATGAAAATTTTGGAATCCGTATAGGCGGAAGGCGGAAATCGGGAATAGCTTTCCTAAATGTAAATTTCGTAAATGTTAATTCCTAAAGTTTTATATTGTTGAAAATGTAAATTCATCAAATTATCGCAGACAAAGTTTTTTATATTTGAACTAAAAACGGATCTAAGTTCCGCATTCTGTAATCCGTACTTCGAAAAGCAGAAAGCAGAAGAAACAATTCTTGCGAAGAAAACATCAAAGTTCTGATTTCTGCATTCCACACAGCGGAAGGTGGAAGTTGGCAGGAAAGAAATGAAAATTATGGAATCCGCATAGGCGGAAGATGAAAATTAGGAATAAATTTCCTAAATGTAAATTTCATAAATGTTAATTTCAAAAGTTTATATTGTTGAAAACTTAAATTTGTCAAATTATTGCAGACAAAAACTTTTATAATTGAACTAAAAACAGATCGAAGTTTTGCATTCCGCAATCCGTACTTCGAAAAGCAAAAAGCGAAAGAAACAATTGTTGCGAAGAAAAACATCAAAGTTCCTATTTTCTCATTCCGGAGTGCGAAAACTGGAAGTCGAAAAAATGAAAAAAAAAACGTTTATTTTATATGTTATATGTTACATTTTGGTATGGAGTTTCCAGCTTCCGAAAGAATTTTATTTGAACTTAAAATGTATTGAAGTTGCGCATTCCGCATTTTGTACTTCAAAAAGCAAAAGAAGGAAAAAATATGAAGAAAAACATCAAAGGTCTGATTTATGCATTCCGCAGTGCAGAAACTGGAAGTCGAAAAAATGAGAAAAATAAAAAAAGCGACAAAGACTTTCCCAGCTTTCGCATTCCGAACGGCGGAAAGCGGAGGTCGAAAATCACAGAAAGTTAATTACAAACATGTAACATCCTATTTCCGCATTCCGCACAGTGGAAAGTGGAAGTCGGTAAGAAAGAAATGAAAATTGCAGGATCTGCATAGGCGAAAGGAGGAAGTCAGGAAAAGATTTTCTAAATGTTAATTTCAAAAGTTTTATATTGTTGAAAATTTAATTTCGTCAAATTATTGTGGACAAAGTTTCTCATATTTGAACTAAAAATGTATCTAAGTTCCGCATTCCGCATTCCGTACTTCGAAAAGATGAAAGCGGAAGAAAAAAAGTTTGCAAAGAAAAACATCAAAGTTCATATTTTCACATTCCGTAATGCAAAAACCGGAATTCGGAAGAATGAGAAAAATAAAATAAAAAAGGGACATAAACTTGTCCGGCTTCTGCATTCATCACAGTGGAAAGCGGAAGTCGAATAGCATGGAAATTTAATTGTGAACATGTAACTTCCGACTTTCGCATTCCATACAGCGGAAACTGAAAGTTGGGAAGAAAGTTTTATTGACGAAAAATGAAAATTCTAGAATCTGCATAGAAAAAAAAGCGACAAAGTCTTTCCCGGCTTTCGCATTCTGAACGATGGAGAGGGGAGGTCGAAAATCACAGAAAGTTAATTGTGAACATGTAACTTACTATTTCCACATTCGGCATAGTCGAAAGCAAAAGTCAGCAAGTAAGAAATCAAAATTGTTGAATCTGCATAAGCGGAAGGTAGAAGTCAGGAATAGATTTCCTAAATGTTAATTTCAAAAGTTTATATTGTTGAAATTTTAATTTCATCAAATTATTGTGGACAAAGTTTCTTATATTTGAACTAAAAATGTATCGAAGTTCATCATTTTTCATTTCGTACTTCGGAAAGCAGAAAGCGGAAGAAAAAAAGTTTGCAAAGAAAAACATCAAATTTCATATTTCTGCATTCCGCAGTGTGGAAACCAAAAGTCGAAAAAATGAGAAAAATAAAAAAAGGGACATAAACTTGTTCGGTTTTTGCATTCCGCACGGTGGAAAGCGGAAGTCCAATAGCACAGAAAGTTAATTGAGAACATGTAACTTCCGACTTCCACATTCTGCACGGTAGAAAGCGAAAGTTGAATAGCACGGAAAGTTAACTACGAACATGTAACTTCCTACTTTCGCATTCTGCACAACAGAAAATGGAAGTTGGAAAGAAATTTTTATTAACAAAAAATGAAAATTCTGGATTCCACATAGGCGGAAGCCAGAATCCGAGAATAGATTTCCCCGATGAGCTGGAAAAAACATGCATCGCTGCATTCCACACTGCTGAAAGCAGAATACGAAAGGTGGAAGCAGCCACTATTATAGTGGCCTTGCATCTTTAGGCTGAGTTCCTGACCTAAACCAAGTGCATCATAAAAAATGATACCTATTATTTTATTGAAAAAGCATGAGTATTACACCATTATGAAACCACATAACAAATACAAGTCACAATCCTTTTTCAATAGAGTAGGAGTAACGGTCAATTAAAACAGAACAAGGGTGTTTCACCATTTCATAAGCAACATCTTCATTTAGCCTAAAAATTGATACCTATCATTTTATTGACATAGTATGAGTATTACAACATTATGAAGACACATAACCAATACAAGTCACAGTGCTTTTGCAAAAGAGCAAGAGTCACAGGCAATTAAAATAGAGCAAGGGTGTTTCACCATCTCATAAGCAACATGTTCATTTATCCTAAACACCAATACCTATCATTTTATTGACATAGCATGAGTGTTACAACATTATGAATCCACATAACCAATACAAGTCACTGTCATTTTGCAACAGAGCGGGAGTCACAGTCAATTAAAACAGAGCAAGGGTATTTCACCATCTCATAAGCAACATCTTCATTTAGCCTAAAAATGGATACCGATAATTGTATTGACATTTAAAACAAATATTTAGACATATATCTATATACCATGAGTTAAATACAATTGCAGAAATTTAAATATAGTAACAGAACCTGTTTGTAAGGTCAAATACGAGCCAAAAAAAATTCTACCACAATGAATATTCAAAACATTTAAGCAGAGTAAAGGAATACTTGCAAATTTAACAAGGTGAGAAAAATTATGTTGGAAACTCTCTAATAGTAAACAAAGCGCGGCAAAATCAATATAAGCAAAGCAAACACAAATGGTAAGAAATAGTGGTTTCCTGAAGGGTTGCTTATATGTGCAAAGCAAAGGCAGTGCAGCAACAAATGTGGATAATAAAGATTTTGCATATCGTCATAAGGTGAGCCAAAAGTAAGATATATGCCCATATCTAAATCAAATGACAAGGCTTATTGCATTAATGGAGCAACAATGCATTGATGAACCATTAATGTGGATGAAGGAACATGGGAAAAGTGTATTTCATCAATCGAAGAAGCAGTAAAATGAAACGACGACCAAATTGACCCTACAAATTGTGAGCCTAAAGCCACAAAAGTCGTTAAGAAAATCTTAGCCTAAACCCATAAAAACTGTTGGACTGAAACTTTCGCAAAATCCTGGGAAGCTATGCCGAATTGAGAGAAATGAACTGCAGTGAAGGATAGTGAAAGCCTACACAAAAAAATATGTCAGGACTGGTCATTTAGGGCAACAGATAGAAGTCTAGTGAAAACATGCAAGCCACCTGTCATAAAAACACCAAGTGGGAACAAGGATCCGCAACTGGCAATCAATCCATCAAGTCCATCAATCCATTCATGTGCAACACCAGCCGTAACACAGAGGACACCTGCACTCTACGGGATAGAAGTTTTGGAATCAAGATTGCAGAATCAGGGACCCAACTGAAGTGGAGTAAAAAAAAATCGAAATTGATCAGCATATGTGCATGAAAAAAAATGTAAGGACAATCAATCCATCATGCACAGCAATAGCTATAATAGGAGGCCATTTGGTCAGCATGAAAATAATTTCCTTTGAGTGGACATGTTTGAGAGAGAAACCGACCCCACAGGAAAAAAATTAACTAGCAAAAATGACATGTTGACTACTGAAAACGTGGCCATGTAATGTCGTCTATCACCCATTGAACAACACCTGTTGAGGCCCCATTCAGTAAGCTGACGCAACAGGTGTCAAAATATTAGTGGCCAGGGAGACAAGGAATCTTTTGAGACTACGTCTCCATAGTGATAACACCTTCGGCGTAAAAAATATAAAAATAGCTAAAACTTAAGTTAACTTTACACATTTTGAAATATTAAATTTACTTGCATAAAAATTATAGAAAGAGGTAAAAACAATAGTCTCTAAGTACCGTAGAGACTAATAATAGAAAAAGTTGAAAACAATAATCTATGCCTAGGACTAATAAAAAATATAATAAATAATTATTAAAATTAAAATTTATTGTAATAGTTATAATTTTATTATGTAATTATTTTATTTTATTATTCATATAATATAACATAATAAATTATTAGCAAAATTATAATTTTTTAAACATGTCATTTTTTTCAAAAATTTTAATTTTAAAGTTGTTTTTTTTTTTTATATATACATATTTTCTTTATATGTGGATGATAATTGAAATGTGTAACTTAAAACCCATCACCTAAAAATTATTACACATTCATAACAAATTTCCATGGTTTTTCTTTTTATATACATATTTTCTTTATATCTTCATTGTTTTTCTTTTTATATACATATTTTCTTTATATCTTCCATTGTTTTTTTTTTTATATACATATTTTCTTTATATCTTGATGATAATTGAACTGTGTAACTTAAAACCCATCCCCTAAAAATTATTACATATTCATAACAAATTTCCATTGTAACAATGATTCACTCTTTCATTTATATTTCTATGAGTAAACTCTCCCTTTCAAATACAAAAATGTGTGTTGGGTTAAACACATGAAATACATTTAAATCAAAATTACCATCATAAAATTGTTGTTACACTTTACTCGTCACTTAGCCATAATGAAGAGTTAAACTAGTCAAATTTAACTTTGAGAGTGAATTAGATTGTTCTTTGATAAGTGAAATTTATAACATAAAACACATTACCTTCTAAATATAAGAGGGACATCAAATGAGGCACTTATATAGCAATGTATAACCACTTGGTGATTTGACCCTAAGATTATTTGCTCACAACTTATAGCACTCAAACACTTTAGCTAACCTACTCGACTTATCACCTCAAAAATATTATACACGTAAAACCACATTTTTTACATTTTTCATTACAAATTTTACATTTAACCATGATTCACTCAATCCTAAATGTCAATGAAAATTGGAAAAGTGTTGGTTATATAGTAAAACCAAATTACCATCATAAATTTGTCATAACAATTTTGTAAACTCGACTCTTCTCTACTCTTCCTAATATTTTGATAAATAACAAAGTTGAAAATTTTAAAACACATTTTCATTGTCACAGTAATTCATGATCATCTACTTTTGTGTGAGTGAAGTGTCACTTGAAATCCAAAAGGTGTCGAGCTAAACACATTGGATGCATTTAAATCAAAATTACCATCATAAAATTTTTTGTTACACTTTACTCATCATTTACACATAATGAAGAGTAGAGAACATAATAAATCCTTAACAAAGTTTTTAAAAAAATATGTAACATAGCCATAAACTTGAACAGATTCTTGGGGTGCACGGTATAAAAATTCTTCCATTAAATAGTTCAATCACACAAATTAAGTTAAACTCATTGATTACTGAAGCATAATCATTGTATAAGAAAAATAAGATCGTACAAAACAAAATCACTCAAATGCTAACTTTCATAAGAAAATCTCACTAAATACTATAATAAGACACAAGCATTATATTAGTCGCATGATGATCTTTTGAATGAAATAACAATTACATATTAACCCTGTCCTTTAGTTATGGTTAACACACTCCATATCAAGATACCATATTTTATACTTGATCTCCTAGGCGCAACCATCGGAGGTGAGCTATGAGTCTCTTGAGTCAGCTTACGAGCAAACAACAAGGCTAGAATTACTTTAGATGATAACGAGCTAATTTATAAAATATGTACATATACAAACTGATTTCACTATACTTGTCCTTCGATAGTTAGTCTAATGTCTTTCCATCATTGGAACACATCTTCTGCAGCCACCACTTTGCAATTCATATTAATTCAATTAACATAATAGCATCATAAATCAAAGTATTTTTATAGCAGTGTAAAACACATACTAACATGATAAAATAAATCTATAATCAAATTTAACTATTACGGATACCACTCAAAAGTGAAAAGGACTTGTGTGACTAAAAGCTTGCCTACGACTTTCCTCCCAACCATTGGCTCTTATTTGGCGTAGGTTTTTCCGCATAGAGCCACCCGCGAGCTGGCCGACAAATAAACTAAGGTAAGGTTAAGGACACAATTACTATGTAGATTCTTCATGAATCATTAGAGGATTTGAAAAGGTCACATTCCCACCCAAAATTGACAAGGTTGAGTTTCACTTTTATCATTTTGTTCTAATGAACATCTTTTTTAAAACAAGCTAGGATTAATCATAAACCCATAAAGTCATTAGTAGTCCGGATGCATAACTAGACATCCTGAATCAACATACATTGGATCTATACAAATGCATGCAATGAAATATATGGAACTACATGTTCAAAACTATTTACAAAAGCAAACACAGGCTCACATGAATTCAGATCGACTAAACGTAGGTAGTTTTATTACATATTAATGCTAACTTATGCATATATCTCAGATCTGATCTACATATGTCCAGAACTGTATACAAATTCAAAATGCATACCTTGGATCATATTCAATCGCATACAAGGGTCAAAACAACATGCAGACAAAGGCGCAACACTGGATCAAGTTCCATCGTTTACAAGGATCCATAAAACGCATACACAGGTTAACATATACAGAATTTAAGATCGGCAACTATGATGACAATGCACACCACATATCAGTGCAGACAAGACTGTAAAGGTAAACACACAGACAACGTTAGTTCAAGGAAGGACCTACGTAGACCATATTTCAAACTTATGTGGATTCTATATGAAGACAAAACCTGAGTTCTATTTTCCAAGCAACAAAACAATAATAAAAATCCCATAATACAGAACCAAAATGCAAGCTCTAATCCAAAGCATTCCAAGTCGAACCTGTAAAACGCAGAGGGTGACACATACACATCATTGGTTTAAACCAAAACACAGATCTGATTCCAACCCAACATGATCATATCCGATTCAACTCAAATCATAGATCCCATCTTCAAACATGCAGAGGGTCATAGAGGATCATAAACTGCGGATCTAACTTTAATTGAAAAAGTACAACGAAGTATAGCGATTCCAATCCAACACATAGAGAACCAATATGTTGAGTTAATCAAACAATAAGGATCTGGTTTTTAATACAAGCATATATCATTTTCAAAACCAATACGCCGAGTTAATCAAACAAAAAGGATCTGGATTTTAATACAAGCGTATAGTGCTGTGTTGCATGGGTACCCGTACCGGGGGGTCGGGTACACGAACCAGTACCGGGTACATGTACCGGGTACTTGGGTACTTCAATGGTACGTCCCCAACCGTACCCAGCCGTACCCAAATCCAATCTCACGTACCGGGTACTTCATGTATGAAAATAGGGTACTTGCGTGGATTTTGGTACGTCGTACCACGTGATTGGGTACGCGGCCGATAGAGCCATTGGACAATTTATCTTAGCTTGTTGTTCGGGATGAGTCTATTTGAAAATTTTGAAGTTTAAAATTTTAAAAATTAAATAATAAAACACTAAAACACATGTTATGCGAGTCCTTGCCCCTTACCTAAACCAGCGCAACACTGCATTTCTCACGGCTAGTGCACTATGCTCACTACTCTAGCGACAACGTGACAAAGGACCATAGTGATGCTAATGACATTGATCCTAAGGTTGTTGATGACATGGCTTGAGGAAGCCAAATCAACTATCTTGTTCATGTTCAATGTTTACTGTTTTGAACTTTCTTTTTCATGTCTAAAAATGCCTTTAGGCAAATTTTGGATGTAGTATGGCAATGAAGTTTGAACTCATGGTGTCATGGACATACAATATTTTATGTTGTTAATTATATTAATATAACTTCAGTCTTCCAGTTGATATCTAATATGAGTCTACGTCATATGATTGATCAAATTTATTATTTTATGTTTGAAATTTTCAATGCGAATGTTCATATGAATCATTGAATTTAGAAATATCAAATATGCATGTATGATGTGAGTGTGAAATGTTTTATTTTTATAAATTTTAACACACACACACACACACACACACACACATATATATATATATATATATATATATATATATATACAATGCCCTCGACGTACCGAAGTACCCTGTTTCAAAAAGTGGCGTCCCCGTCCCCGTCCCCGTACCAGTACCCGTCCCCGTACCCACGTTTTCTGGCAACTTAGGTATAGTGTTTTCAAAACCAATACGTCGAGTTAATCAAACAATAAGTATCTGGTTTTCAATACAAGAGTATAGTGTTTTCAACGTAGAGGATCCCAAAAAGGATCTGGTTCAAATCATATTCAACTACAAAAGTAAAACGATTTCAAAACATACAAGATCTCAAACTAGATCAGGTTCAAATCATATTCAACTACAAAAATAAACAACAATTTCAAAATGCAGAGGATCAACTAATAGGGATATGGTTCAAATCATAATGTAAAACGATTTCAAAATGCAGAGGATCAATTAATATGGTTCTATTTCAAATCAAGCACAAAACGCTGGTAATATTTAATATGTGGATCTATTCAGGTCGTATGCAAAACGCTGGTAACATTCAATATGTGAATCTATTCTGATCATATGCAAAAATATTGATAGCATTCAATATGTGGATCTATTTAGATCGTATGCAAAAAATGTTGGTAACATTCTAGTATGTGGATCTATTCAGATCGTATGCAACATTAAAACTAAAACGCGGGTATTGAAATCGTAATCCATGTTCAAGGTAGCGAAATCAATCTTAGTATTCCATTTTCAATCATTTCCATTTAAATCTATAAAACATTCTACACCCGCCACGTTTCTTCCAAACTATAAACAATACATTGCAACGATTCTTTAAACTATAAACAATACATTGCAACTATTCTTTAAAATCTAATAGAACTAAATCCTAACATCGTTTTTACCAAGCAATTTTTTTTCTCCATC
Source organism: Pseudotsuga menziesii (assembly GCA_001517045.1). Classification (NCBI taxonomy): domain Eukaryota; kingdom Viridiplantae; phylum Streptophyta; class Pinopsida; order Pinales; family Pinaceae; genus Pseudotsuga; species Pseudotsuga menziesii. The sequence goes on from LPNX010036709.1 coordinate 570,319, forward strand.
TACTATGGGATTTGTATTGATGTTTAGTACCTCCATCTTGCTCATCCTCCGTGTGAACACCCCCCTTTTAACTCGCATTCCCCTTCTTTAATACTGGTTTAAAACTCTAATCTTTCTTCTCCGGCGCATGTGGTACTAATAAGACTTGGCATACAACCATATCATGGAGGAATAAAACATCTATTCTTTTACAAAGCCTTGAAAAAAGATAATATAATCTAAGTCACACTTTTTACCAACTAATATCTTTAATAAAAAGAGTTGCAGACTTAGGTTGATCAATTTCAATTAAGTCTAGATCATTAGCAAGTTGATAGGTTTGAAATTCAACATAGATTTATAATAGTTTGTGCAAATAGAATGTAATGTCATTCAACATGGCTTTGAGGGTTTCAATCATCACTATTAATAATTAATTCAAGGCATTAACCATATTATTCGACCAATATATATATATATATATATATATAAGACTCTATATTCCAGTGTAATACCCTTTTTATGTTATAATTAATAAAATTAACTTTAATTCATGTTGAGTAGATCCCACTTTGAGCATGTAAGGAGTTTATGAGTAGGTAATTTACCATTAAAGACTTAAATTCTAAGGTGAGGATTTTTTACCAACTTCCTCTTGTTATGCCATTGAACCCAAGATGACACCGAGTAATCTCTATTAGGCCCCTAAGGCTATACTTGTCTTTTACCTTTTCCCCCTAGTGGATTCATCCCCAACCATCATTTTAGTCATGCAAAGCTTTCGGCCTCCTAACCCTATCAATTTCATCCACAATTTGATGAAGTTAGAATCAGGACTTACAATTCCTTTTACTTACACTTCCCATTTTCAAGTCGCCTAGTAAGTGGATATTGTTGGCACAGACCACCCAACAAAGCCTTGTCGACAGGGGTTCCCACTCTGTCAATACCCAACCTATGTGATCTCCCTAAGCACCGGCCCAGACAGGTTTTACCCTACCCATCAACACCTGCGGAGTGGATGAAGTCTCACCCGATATGTTCGAGGGAGAGCTTTTGGAACCAAGTTTCTGTTGTAAGGAGGAGGATTAGGGCAGCAACAATTCATTACCTTAATTATCAGATATTGGCATAACCCTTCATCAATTATCACATCATTCATAATGGATCTACCAATACACCCACATATCTAACATATTGCATCATTCATTTATTCATCGCAACAGTACCACATTATTCATTCATAAAACATAATCATCAGGCATTCGTAATTGACATCGCAGCACATAAAACAGAAAGAGACAAGAGACAATAGTGATTCAAAGCAACATCTGTCATATCATATTATTTCTGCGCAACAAATCCAAAACAACGGTTGTATTTCTCCACAGTGAGATAATGTTCGACCCACAAGATCACATTCAGATAACACAGGATTCAATCTCTCTCTACTTGCTCTCTGCTACCACTTGTCCTTTTTCATTTGCAATTCTAATTCTATATATAGGCTTGTGCCATTACATTCATGGTCCACTTCTAACTAATTCTTAAATTATTTAAACACTAATGACCTATATCCATAACATGTGGTCAATTGATAGAAAAAGATGCATAAAATATTCAAAAATGGTTTGTCTTCCGCCTATCGCGCTATCTTTGCCTTGCGTGGTGTTGCATGAGCTTGCGTAGCCTTCGTTGTGCTGTGCAACTCAATTACCCCAAAACCCCTGCCAACAGGCCCCCCAACACAATTTTGTGGCTCGTCCTCGAGCCACATCAAATGGATAGGGTGTACTCCGTCGTCTTAGTCTTGAAGTCCTCGTACTGCTGCGAGATCTCCTTAACCTGTACTTGGAATTTTTCAACTTCATCCTAACAACCGAGAAGGTCCTGCTTCATAGGGTGCTCCACCAACTTGGTATTCACCATCTTCTTGCTGTATTGCAGAGCCTACAGCACGACGACTGCTTTGATATCCAACTTCGCTCCAATCTCTTGGAACTCATTCAGCTCAGCGATGCGCTTGTGCTGTCGTTCATGTGCCTTTGCGGCTCTTTGTAGTAGTTCTCTCAGCTCGGGGACTGCGTAATCTAATTCATGGGTGGCATTGTTCTTAATGTTGTCTTCAACATCGTCAACTAACCTTCGGCTTCCTATGCTTTCTTGGTCAGTTGGTCTAATTGCTCATCTTGGATGACACTTCCCCAAAATTGTGTCGTTGCCTCCGTGATCTTCTTTGCTTCCTGCTAGATTGCTTCAAACTGTGTCGGGATCGCTTCTATGGCATTCTTTCGCTCCGCAACCTTCCTAGTTGGCAACCCACTGCATGTGGACTAGGTTCTGGGTTGATAGATATTAGTATCGACTGCAACGCCCTACAGCTACTGCAAGGAGGAGTTCACGTCCTCACTTCCTGCATCGATTTCAATCGAGGGAACCTAAACATTCATGGCCTGCAGCTCAGTGCTAATCGACGGGAGTACCTGCACAGCGACACTCTCTGGTGTTGTATTCACAATGGCATCATAAATGGAATCTAACTTAGCTCTTCGCATGGCAAATCCTTCATGGTTAGACTGGCACATTACTTACGCAGCTGCATCAGATGAATCTGTGACATCCTTAATGAGCCGCTGCAATTGGGCCTCCAACGTTGACCTGGTGCTACTTCCCACATCAAACTCCATGCGTCATTTGGTTTTGTTGTCCTCCAAGATGCGCTGGGTTTCTAAATCAGTGTCGGTCGATGACTCTCCATTAGAGTCATGAATACTCTTCTCGTCTTGCACAGGCTCTATAGGGGCATCTACTGGCAGTCCCGTCGATATTTCTTCGGGACTAACCGGTCTGCGCCATTCGGCAAGCCAGTCCTGAACCACTACTTCCACTTCATCATCGGTTAATTTATAGGCCATTGGCAGCCATTGCCTATCGGGGTATCGTCACACCTGGATATGAATTGACTGGGGCCCGATGGCGAATCGCACGATCCTATGATATTTTACTGTTGTTGCATCTGATAAGCGCGGAATTTTTACCATTGCGGCTTGTAGCGCTTCCCAGTAGATACAGAAGTGGATCGCACAATCAATTTGTCGACTAGGATCCTATATGCACCATAAATTTTGGTATCGTGTGCCTTTGCACACCTTAACAGCTTCAATAGACATAGGCTGGCAGTCTTATGGCCCCATCCAAGCCACCAAAGCAATTAGGATCAGTAGCCAACTATAAGAGAAAGGTCGCTCCCCAGCCTGAGCTACGGCCGCATCATCCATCAATTGATTCAACAAGAAGAGGCACCAATTCATTTCGACTCCCTCAGCACACTATTATGCATAAGCAATCACCCCTCGAATTCCATTGAATCGAGCGATTCTTTTGGACAATTTTACTAGCTAAGATATGTGCTCTGATACGCACTGCCCGCTCATTGATGTTGTCGATGCGATATGCTCGGCTATCCCGCTGCAATCTGTATCTCTCCTTTAGTTGTTGAGCAAGCTTCTTGTCATTGTCTCTTCCTCTGAGATATTGGGTGGGGTCTATCCCAACCTTTGGCAACCCTGTGATCTCTGAAATCAGGTCCACTATAACCGCGATTGGTATATCCAACCACAATGTCCCGCCATGAAAACACACCAAAATCTGTTTGACGCATGCATGCACTTCATTCAGCCATCCAAAATGGGGCATGTTGATAAGCCCTAGCGACCCAGATTTGCTCAATCCTTGCACCCATAGGTGCGGAATGTGCTTGATGGGTGCGCCTGGAACCGAAGGCAAGGACTCGTAGGGCTCATCTGCTACGTCCTTCAATAGCAACAAGTCATGGTCCTCATACTTCATCTTGATCAAGGCGAGGATAATGTCCACGGTGCATGTCATCCCTTCCGGTAGTGGCGGTGCTTTCGATTGATACTTTTGATTTTTGGTTAACCATCGGGGCTTTGCACCAGGTCACGTGGGAGCGACATATCTAGGATATCATTGATGGACACACCCCTGGGTGCCGCAGACTCCACATCTCCTAAACTGGATGGTCCCATCTACGCAGTTCCCTCCCCTTGCACCTTAGTGGAGGTGCGCATCTGCCTCTTCTGTGACGACGTTGATCCTGGATTCTGAGCCTTCCGCTTGCCTTGTGGAATCGAAGATGATCTGACCGGCATACTCATGACTTCTTCCACTATGGAAGTTGGACGAATGAGCGACTCTTGCTCACTCGAAATCTCCACAATGTCAAGGTTTTTCAGCATGCCCACCAACAAACCTCATTAAGCGAGCTAACACGCCCCAATCACACACCCTAGTTGCTGCTCACAATTCTTCCAACTCACTCAACTCTACACTTTGCTCAGCTTGACTGAACATAATGATGCCTTCATCCCGTGACCCACGCCCTCTTATAGTGAATAGCTAATCCAACCTCATCATTGCCAAATCTACCATGGCCATCATGACCAAATCCCATATTAATGACTCGAACCCACCATCGATCCTATCATGCTAACGGTTGGATCGACCATAAATGTGTGTCGCTTCAACAAGAGTTGCTGCCTAACTGCTCTTAACTATCTACATTTATTGTTGATTTGACCAAATCGCAGCCCTGCAATTATCGCGGTCTCTCTATCTAACTACGCTACTAACTCCTACACTTGCGTAGCCACTTCCTCCTGGCGCGCCCTTCTGTTCTCTAACTATCCTATCTCTTTTTTTTCTTTTTTTTTCTTTTTTTGCATTGCGCAATGCTTCAAGCAATGTGCACCTCTGTCAAGTGGCTACCATTCACGAGCTTTGGCAGAACTACTCCATCTAATTGTTGCAATTGAACTGCACCCCCAGAAGTAATTGAATGAATGAGATATGGGCCTAACCAAGGCATCTGTAACTTACCTGGATGCTCCGTGAACTTGTTGTCGTATAACAGCACCAAATCTCCTTGTGAAAATTGTTTGGTTTTTATGTGGCGTTCATGCCATGCCTTCTGTCGATCCTTCTCGACGCGCTGATGGAAGCCTGCAATGAAGCGGTCCTCTTCCAGTTGGACTAGTTGTGTTGTTCGCTCATCAAGTGTTACTTCATCGGCCATGTCAGTTGCTGCTGCAATGCACAGACTGGGAACTATGTACTCCATAGGCATGATTGCATCTTTCCCATATACCAATTTGAACAGCGTTTGCCCCGTCAGTCTCTTGCAAGTGGTGTGATATGCCCACAATACTACAGGAATCTTTAAATCCCAGTCATAACGATTAGTGTTACATACCTTTGTAAGCGTGGTTTCCAAGATTTTTTTGAAGAATTCTACAGTTCCATTTCACTATGGATGATATGGGGTACTTTTCTTATGCTGCACCTGCAATTATTTCATTCGTGCTTTTATTGTGCAGTCGATAAAGTGACTACCCTGGTTGCTCATTAGTATCCTAGAGCATCCAAACCGTGCCACAATGTTTTCAAATATGAACTTTGTTGATGTCGCAGTGGTGCAATCCTCAACTGGTGTGCCCTCCACCCACCTTGTCAGATAGATAGTTATTGTGATGGTGTATCGCGCACCGATTCATTTCCCTGGCGGGTTGATTGGACCCTCAAAGTCCACAACACATTTATCAAAAGGTTGCAAAGTTACCTATGGTACGAGAGCCATCTCATCTCGCCGTGATGGTTTCTCGATGTGTTGATAGACATTGAAACTGCACACATAGTTTGCAGAATCATTATGCAAAGTATGCCACCATAGCCCGGCTTGCAGTACCGTACGCACAGTAGCCCGTCCTCCATAATGTCCACCCGCAATTTCTGCATGTGCTTCTGCTAGAATTTGCCTTTGCTCATGAGGTAGAACACAGCGTCGCAGGATCTCATCAGGTCCAAGTTTGTATAAGTGCCCAGTGATCAACTGGAAATCTGAAGCCTTCACTACCAATTGCTTCTTCTGATTGGTTAACATTTCCTTTGGTGCAACTCTGGTTTCCAAGAACTAAATTATCGGTGCATAATGGTCATCTGCGATATCAACTCGGAACAGTTGCGCATCCGATAATCCATCGTCAATATTGGTGGGCTCGTCTCCTGTTTCAATGCGGGACAGATGATCAGGACCAACATTTAGGCATCTTGTCTTCACGATTACTTTGAAATCAAACTCCTGAAAGAGAAGTAACCAGCGACATATCCTCCCCCCCCCCCCAACACAGGCTTATTAACCATATATTCAACGCAGAATGGTTAGTGAACATTTTGAAGTGGCCGCCCAAGAGATAATGCATGAACTTTTGCAGTGCATATACCATCACCAAACCCTCTCTTTCTGTGGTCATGTAATTCTTCTTAGCAAAGGATAACTTCCTACTAGTGAAGGCAATCGAGTGATCCAGATCTCCTTCTCCTGGTTACGCGAGTACCACTCCCAGCACAACGGATGAGGCATCTACATGGACATGGAACTCCTTATTGGGTGTCGAATCCATATTGGACTTCAATGTGTCGAAGCTGCTTTGATACTCCTGGCTCCATACGAATGCTGCATCCTTCTTTCACAATTTCTCCATGCGGGCAGTAATAGCAACATAACCGCGGATGAATTTGTGATAGTACCCAATGTGTCCCAGTGTTGCTCTAAGCATCTTCGTATTTGTAGGTGGCGGTAGGCTCAGAATGAGTGCAATTTTCATTGGATCAACCAAAATCCCTTGCTTACAAACTATATGGCCCAACGACATCCCAAATGGTGCACAGAAGATGCACTTCTTTGAATTTAATGCGATCTGATACTGTCGACACCTTTTTAGCATCAATCATGGGTTTTCCAAGTGATCCTTAATTAGACCGTAGACTGTCCAATCATCCATATGTACTGGCAGGAATTTTTGAATAAAATCTTTGAATGCAGCGACAATGACTCGAGAGAATATCGCAAGTGCATTCTTCAACCCAAAGGGCATCACTATGTATTGAAAACAACCCCATTCGGTGAAAAATGTGGTTTTATGTTGATCTTCCTTTTCAATTCTTATCTGGTGATAACAAAAAAATCCATCTGTAAAACAGTACATTTCTTGACCATCTACTCCTTCAAGAACCTCATTAGTGAATGGTGTCGGAAAGGGATCATGCATGCAAGCATCATTCAACTTTCTTAGATCGACACAGATTTGCACTTCGCCAGTTTTCTTGTCCTGGACCACCATAGGGCTTATCCATTATGATTCTTCTACCGGCTCGATGATTCCTGCATCCAACATCCTATCGAGCTCAGCCTTGACTCTTTCTTTGTATCACGGATTCAAGTGATACCGTCACTGCCTTACTGGTTTTGCGTCCGGCTTCAGTGGGATTCTCATTTCCCCTAAGTCGCCAAGTATCCCCTTCATCTCTGAGAACTTTGTTGGGAATAGATCCTGAAATTCATGCGAAAGCTCCGTGATTTTGTCCATAGTTTCTTCATCCCAATAGTCACCAACATTTGCAAATTTTGGATTTTCCTCTGTCCCAATGTTAACTTTTCTGATCTTCAGTGGCTGACTCATAGGATCGGTCGATATGTCTGGTACTACAACATTTCTGCTTCCTTCTGACTCTGGAATAGTAATATTCCGAAGCTCGCCATCATCCTTAGGTTCGTCGAATATTATAACATTCCATCATTGATTGCATATGGCACTACACATGCAGGTCTAATGGATATGCAACTGATACAACCTGTAGGACCACATCGCAGATGATATAAAGTGTGTTGTTGACATCAGGATTGGCATCCTTAAAACTAAAGCTCTGCGCAAAGCAACCTGTCAACTCCTCCCACATGGTTATTGTTCTATGCAGCTCCACAGATACATACCATGACCTTGGCATTTCATCCAGTGTGTGACTAAAAGCATGGACCCATTCATCCTTGGGTTGCGATTCCCACAGAGTCTGGCATCCCATCAGATGACTACAAGGGTCATTCTGTCCATCATATCTCCCGGTGTGATATATCTCCATATCTCTGAAGCGCACGGTCATCAACCGACGACACTATGCCCATTCATGAATCGTCTCCTTATGAGCTGCCCACCATTGTGTTGGGGTGGCCTTCAATTCTTCTTCAAATGCCAACAAGCGTTGAGGATCAAATACCTTTGCTTCAAACTCCTTGAGGAACCCAGATAGCTCAGGTAGTCCTTAATATAGCGGCAACTCAACAATCTCAATCACAACATGGCGTAGCGACTATGTGATCAGTCCACATTTTCTAAGTGATACTTCATGCATACGGTTTTGCCAATTTTCCAGGGCATCATCAGAATTAGAGGACGCAGAGCTAGCACTGTGCCAACCCCGTTCTTCATCAGTAGTAGAGTGGATATAATATTCAAAGATGTTGTAAGCGTGATCCCATCCTTTGACGACTTCATCATTGATAGGTTCAATATATCACCTTCCTTCATTAGGATCCATAAGAGCGATGACTCAGATATCGTGGTTCTCGAATGTCATCAACCGCTTCTTAAAATTGATTGCTTCCATGCTATCGTTGGCCCATCTAATACCTAGCAGCATGGGATAAGATCCTTCTCCATCAACGACTTCGATTACATCGAAATCAGCACGATTCCTCATACATTCTACATCCACGACCAAGTTGACACACAGTCGATTGGTTAGACTTTGGCCTGATTAGCCAATATCGGCTGCACTGGGGACCAACCAAGTGTTGGCTTCCCCATCTTCAGCCATGTCTATTTTGTTAGGATATTTACATCTGACCCAAGATCCATAATAATTGAATCGAATTCATAATCCCCAATCTGGATGTTCATTCGCATTTCCTTGCCCACATTTTTATTTTGTAAAGAATTCACCGCAGAGTCCTGCAACTCTCTATCCGGACGGTGCAACAACTTCTTGATCTCAACCAGAGCATCAGGATATCTTACCAAGGATAAATAACTCTCAAAGAACTGTTATAAGGTACCATGTTGTCACGATGGTCCAGCCTCTAAAGAAGAATAAAAAGCAGAAGGCATGCCAAAAATAGGTGTCTTACCAGGATTTCTTTCGATCGCCTTGCGAGCCTCAACAAAAGTATCTCTCTCAGTCGCGATGTCGAACTGTACTTTCTTCTTGCCAATGAATCGAACCTATAGACATGGTCCATCTTCTCTAATCATCGTGCCTCCTCGAGTGACAATCCCAACATCAACATCCTCTGTTCACGGTTCTGCTAGAATTGGCGTAACTGTCGACCCTTGATTCTGGTTCTACAGCGGAGGTTGGTTCAGAGGTGGATTTTGGTTCAAAGGTGGATTCATAGGCTGATTTGCATTTTGATTTTTCACTGGACTTTGGGGTTGAACCTAACTCTACAGTTGCTGTTGGTTATGTATCTAATTCTAGGTCTGGAACTAGTTTTGATTATGCAACTGAGGAACATTTTGGGCCTACCATTTCACAAATAGCTGAGGGAAATTCTCAACAATATGATCACTTACCATGCAGTATGCACACTGAAAATGAGGAGAATCCCTCTAAGAGTGTCCAAATACCCCACGATTATAACACTAGATTGATGCACGACCCCATACTCCTCCTCGGTCGAACCCTCCTCTTCCCCTGAATCCTACATGGAATCCTCCTTATTGCTGGTACTGTGGTTGAGCTACTTGCTGTTGATACTAGGGTTGGGCTACTTATTGCTGCGAGGAATTCAGATGCTGCTGAACATAGTGCGTTTCTTGGACATACTATGGCTGTGGCAGAGCCATCCACATCTGGTTGTACTACAGTCGCAGCACAAACAACGACTGTGATATAAGTTGCGGTTGCGACATAATAAACTGCATCTGTGGTGATGACATATACTGGACTTGAGGTGGCGGCTGCACCACCAGCAACTGCTACTGCTGCACCACATGAGCATCTTCACCTTTCACGAAATACGAATCGTATGTCCACTCTTGAAGCAGATCATAAGCTCGACAGTCCTTATCCTCGCGCCCAACTGAGTGACAAAAGGTGCAATATAAGCTTGTTGGATTCATAACCATTTTCTGCATGTAAGTACAGTCTTCATGTCGATGCCCATATACTTGACATATGCAACACCACGGCACACCACCGTAACTCAATGGGTTCAACGCTCCTAAGAGTAGATAATTTCAGAAGGTAGGGCAACTATCTTTGGTGTGTCCACCCACATGAAACTGAGTGCACCATAGGTCATCATGTTCCTCTTTCGCCTTCTTGATGTCTTGCAACTGAAGCATCGGGTTCGCCAGCTACGCCTGGATTTGGTTCAAGCCAACAGTAGTTTCTCTGAAAGGTGAGTCTTCTAGCTTCATTGTGATTTCCAGAGCCTCGCTCTGTGTCTCAATCTTTTGTTGCATCAATGGATGTTGGATATGAGGGACTAGCACCGTAATGAACCATTCTTTGTGTTGGACGTCACTCATATCGAAGCTTACCCGTGCCATTAGCGTCTTAAACCTCTGGTCAAAGTCCCAAACCGTCTCATTAGGGAATTGTTTAATTTCCTTCAGCTCCATAATATACTCTGCTTCAAATTTTGGTTTCTTGAACTCTTCAAGCAGCCCCTTCTGAATCTCATCCAAAGTCTTCGCAGTGGTCCCTTGCAGAACCTATATGAATCTCATATACCAATCAAGCGCACGACCCCGAAGGGTACTCGCTAATTGGCCTTTCTTTACATCGTCATCTGTAGTCTGTCTGGCAGGACAGGCTCCCTTACACAAGAACCAATATTGCTCTGGGTCATCAGTGTCGTTTCCATGGAACATAGGTAGCTTCATATAATCTCTCGCAATCCTAGGCCTTCTTCCTGTAGATGCTGATTTACTATTGGATGTTGATTGGCATGTCGGACACGTCGACATAGATTGCGTATATCTTCCTGAGTGTGGAGTAGTGTGCGGAGGTGTGGACACATTGCTACCAGGGTTTGACCTCGTTGTTATCCTGGGCATAGCCTGGATCTGCTCGTCTTCTTCGTCATTGTAGGGTCGCTTCGTCCCCTATGGTTTTCCTTCATGGTCTTGTGTGTTGATCGCAGTAGGACCTTCCCCAATCATTTGCCTCTTCTCTATTTGGAACCTTGCTCCTCCCCTTGTACAACCACTCTCTTCCTCGGCTTCCCTCATAGTCTCGTCGAAACTTACACCCATATACCCCTTATCTTTCCATTCATTGCCCCCTTCTATCGCGGTGTTCACAACCTCTGCACACTAGAGTTTTACTACTCAAGGTGCATTTTTAGTATGCCCTTTTAAAAAACAAGCATCTTGATTGACAATTGTAGAGACAGTAAGAACCTACCTCGTGGTCCATTAAAGAATTCTCGTTCTGCTTCGTTGTGGGACTCGTTGGTATCAACTGTGAACTCAGTGATGTATCCTTCCAGAATACTATCCAACCAAACTTCAACAACCCGTGAAGCCTTGTTGTCAGCTTCTTTTAGTTCCTGAATTAGCTCGGGGGTCCAGGATGTCGGGTCTCCTCCTTGGAAGTTGTGCTTCTTGAAGGTGAATCACACCAGCCACTCGTATAATATGATGGGAAACTCACAGAAAAACCATTCATGAGGACTGTCATGTATGTACCTTGCCAACCATTCATTTGTTGTCAAATTCGGGTTCAAGTTCTTGGCTTTAGCGAATTCTTGCAGTCTTAGAATGAACCAATCTTCAATCTCTGGTTTTGTCGGATGCCACACCATACCCTCCTCTTAGTCGCAATGAGGTCTTGGCAACGGAACCATTTGTTAGCACAGACCACCCAACAAAGCCTTGTTAACAGGGGTTCCAACTCTGTCGACACCCAACCTGCGTGATCTCCCTGAGCACCGGCCCAGACAAGTTGTACCCTACCCAAAAACACCCATAGAACGGATGAAGTCTCACCCGAGATGTTTGATGGAGAGCTGTCAAAACCAAGTTTCCACAGCAAGGAGGAGGATTAGGGCAGCAACAATTCATCATCTTAATTATCATATCTAACAGAACCCTTCATCATATATCACATCATTAATAATGGATCTACCAATACAACCACATATCTAATAGATTGCATCATTCATTTATTCATCGTAGCAGTACCACATTATTCATTCATAAAACAGAATCACCAGGCATTCGTCATTGACATCGCAGCACACAAAAACAGAAAGAGACAAGAGACAATAGTGATTCAAAGCAACATCCATCGTATCATATTACTTCTAAGCAACAGATCCAAAACAACAGTTGCCTTTCTCCACAATGAGAGAATGTTCGACCCACAAGATCGCATTCAGATAACACAAGATTCAATCTCTCTCTACTTTCTCTCTACTACCACTTGTCCTCTTTCATTTGCAATTCTAAATCTATATATAGGCTTGCTCCTTTACATTCATGGTCCATTTCTAACTAACTCCTAACTGATTTAACCACTAATGACATATATCCAACACATGTGGTCAATCGATACAAAAAATGCATAAAATATTCAAAAATGGTTTGTCTTCCACCTATCACGCTATATTTGCCTTGCGCGGTGTCACGTGAGCTTACGTAGCCTCCGCGGTGCTACACAACTCACTTACCCCAAAACCCCTACCAACGGATATTACATCCTTTCCTCCTTAGAATTAACACCGTCCTCGGTGTTACGTGTTCATCAAATCCTTGTCTTCATTCCCTCCTTAGGTTATCATTTCTTGCTTCTGCATCCATTGTGATATCCTCCAACTTTGTTGTCCTTTAACTTGTTCTCTGCAAGATATCACAAGGTTTACCTAGAATATCTTCATACATACCTCTAATGTCAACAGAAAATGCATAAGTAAAAGTTGAATTTTTTGGAGTGTCATTCTTTATTGAAATTCTTCATGCGACAATCCTCTTAGCTCGTCCTACCATGCATACCTTAATCCTTTAGAATAATAGGATTTCATCAAGTGTTTTAGGTCACCAACCCGAAATATAAATCATACATATGAATGTCTACTAAGATCAACATGAACATCATATGTGTAAATCAAAATCCAACACTATTAAATTTCATGATTCACAATGGTTCTAGTACTCATATTTATCCTCTTCGCCGATAGGTAAGCATATTACCTCATAGAAATGAATTTACTGACAGTGCATATACCTTTTACAAGTATTATTCTTTGTAAGTGCCTTTATGGTTTCTCTTGGATTTCCTTCGTCCAAGCAAACGCTCCAAGTTCTAACAGTAATCTGAGCACTAATCCAAGCTACTCAACACGAGGATGATACCCTACTTCGGGCGTATCTCCTACCTGTGTTATTTAAGGTGCTTCACCAAGCTTAAGCATTCCCTTTCTCGAACACCATAATACCTAGAGGTTCTTCACGGATCCCCTACTCTCGTGACAGTCCTCTTATGAAGTGAATATGTGCGAAAAGATGTCTAACCAGACATCTTACACCTGGGTGTCCCCATAGGATGCATACTAGTGTCTAGTTGACCGAGGGGAAAACATGTACCTCCGGTACAACCATGTACCTCCTGTACATTGTTATTTTTAGTTTCTCATAGAAACCAACTTTATATACCAATTATCTCTCACATCATTTGATAGCTTGCAGTCATGGGTCCTTGGTTCCCATCATGGCTCTATGTATTATTGCCATTACCAAGTCCCCATACATGCAATTCTACATAAATTGTTAGTCACAATATCATATCATCAAATCGTATAGCATCAATATTTCATGTTACGATTTTCCCACTGATTAAAGATTTCAAACAACTTTCACTTATGCATGATGACTATCCATCTATGTATCGTTTATTCCGTAAGCTCAGGTAATCAATCACATAACTTTCACATAATGATTAACATTTTGTACTAGTTACTTTTACCTCCTGTTGCAGCTGCAACGATTTCCCAAACTTCTAAAATTTGGGACCCTCCTTTCAATTTTTGTTTTGCTTAGTTTGTTGGGATTGCTTAACTTTAATGTGAGTTTTGATTTTTGAGAATGACTATTGAATGAATATCCTTTTATGCTAATACTGCCTTTTGACTTAAATTGTGACTTACGGTGATTTCTTATTTTGCTGACGAAAATTGTTTGAGTTGTGAATCGGGGCCGTAGTCACCTATGCAGCCGCCGTTGCGGAGGCTCAATAGAATAACAACCCGATTCAAAACCCTATCTTCCGTCGATGCACTTTTGTTTTATTTTATCACCGTTGGGGCACTAGTCCTCTTTGCAGCCACCATTTCGCAAGATCAATAACAAACGTTCCGACGGTTTAGAGTTACCCGCGTCGATTTCATGTTTTATCGTTTTTTGCACTTTTCGCTATCGGAATTGTGTTGGACTTTTGATCGGGGATTTGGTATTAATTGTTTCGATCGCCCATGGTTTCATATCTTAGCGGAAGCCATAGTCTATTTTAAATACCACCGTTGCGGCTCCGGAGCGGACTAACCATCCGACGTGATTGTTCAATTTTTCACCTTTGGTTTGATTTTCGCCGATTGTCTTCTTTTATTGCAGAACCCTTAGCATGTGCATCGCCCGCCGTTGCGGCTCCTTAGCGGGCTAATCGCCCGTTCCTAGTTTTCCACCCGCTGATGAGGTTTTTTCTGCCTAATGCCTAGTACTGTCGGTGGGGTTTTTTCCGCCGTTCTGATGTGTTTTACTTTGTTCTTTGTAATCGCAAAGGTTTCCCGTGGACGCAGGTCGATGTTAAAGTTGTCTGAGTGGAAGAGCGCGGTTTTGGGGTTGGGTGTTTCGAAGAATGGTAGTTACTTTGTCCTGGTCTTGGTTTTTGTTGGAGTTTTTCGTTCTAGTTCAGATATGGCCTGGAGTGGGAGGAAAAAAATCTGTTCTATCAGGCACGAGTTAAGTTTTGAATAGGGGTTTAAGCACAAACTTGCGGGATCTCTTTTGTCTTGACACTCTTTATTAAAACTGTTTATAATTCATATTACAGGATGCATGTATTGATCTAGTTTGTGTTACCTTGTTAAACACTAATGATCTTATATGTTCAGGCTAGGAAGATTGCTACAAAGAATACATGCCTGAAAGGCAACGTACAAGAGGAGCAACCTTGAAAGAAGAAGTTAAAGCATAAAGAAACAGAGATGTTGCTCGAAGAAAAGAAGAGAGAGAAAGGCTAAGACCAACAAGATCTCAAAAGGACCAACGAATTATAGAGCGTAATCATTAAGAGCAGAGGCTCAGGCCTGGGCAGTTTGTCAGTTACCAAGCTAGTCCCTCTTCATAAAAGTGTTTATGTGAAATGTAACGTTTGTATGAATCATGAACATTCACAAAATGACAAAAATATGAGATTAAAACAGTTGGGGCAACCCAAAGGTTTTGCTGGGTTTTTGTATAAATATAGGAAAGTTAGAGGGAAGAAGGACTTTTTCCCAGTGAGACTTGTGAGAACACATTGTAAGAGGAACTATTTCGTTTTGCAATATATAATTACAATTTTGCCTGTTGGAGAAAGCTTTGGTGGAATTTTCAAATGTTGTGCAAATGAATGATGTTGAAGGGGAACTATTTCGTTTTCAGCTTGTATTCATTAACTGTGAGATCGTTCTAACTTGTTGAACCTATGTTCTTGTGTGAATGTTCTCTGGTCTATTTTATGAAAATGTCCACTATGAGTAATGAATGTTTTCACAACAATGAGCTACCTTATTGCTCATCTATCTATTCATGTTTATGTGTTTTGAATCAAAGAACAACTACCTGTGATTTTTCTTAATGCAGGAACAGTAATACATTACTCATTAAATGATAATCTCGCTCCCTAGGGATAGCTTAGTTAGTTTTATTTCCTGTCGTGTGTGATTTAGATGCAAGAGAGTTTAAGATGAGAGGTAAGAACCTGCG
>LPNX010036709.1:586247-660373 GCA_001517045.1 Pseudotsuga menziesii
CATCACATTGTGACTGCTCCTCATTTTCTTTATCAATCTGCATTTTTAGATAGGCACTTGCATATCATACTTAAATTTAAAAAACACAAAAATATACACGGTGGACCGGGCCGCAACCGGTAAAACCCTTTATTTTTTTTATTTGACCTATGGTAGCCGGACCGTAAACCGGACGAATTCCCCATACCAAACAGTCACAGGCTAGTTGGGAACACTCACTGGGGAGAATCCCTTGCTGTTGTTGACTGCGATTTTCCAGGCCTCAACACCTCCATATATCCATTATTGATATTGCTCCTTCAGTACACTAAGCCTAACTCATACTTTATTTTCCATAAGCTTGAAGGCACATAAATTTTCTCGAGGCTAATATTAGCTCAACTACATCATGTCCCTTCTTCAGACATCGTTAACATCATAGATAACCTCTCTATGTATCAAATTCTTCCAACATAGTCTCGACAGGTTATATAATAACTTGCATATTATTCAACATTAAGCATATGAAATAATATGGTAATTTTCTTGCATAGATATTCCCATTTACACCATCTTAATGCATTCATTACTTTATTTGCAAATTCTGCGATCACTATAGAATCAAGAAAACATTTTCCAAATGCGTACCTATCTTCTTGTAATAATGATTTTCTTCTTACACATGATACGATAAGCATGTCAGTAATTACCTTAAGATTCTAAACATGGTACATATCCCCAAACAGATAAGAGGGATTTGAAGTCGTGACCTTCGATTATAACATTTTCATTCATTCGAGCAATGTCACATTCGCTTCATCAATATATTCAGTAATCAAATTCATTAGTTCAAAAATTATAACCACTTCTCCTTCTATATCCAATATATATGCCTACACCTGTTTTCCATTATATCCATGTTCATATTAAAAGGTGCATCCATGCTTTACAATGCTTATAACCAAGTCTTGATACTTTCCTTGAATGTTGAAAATAAATAAAATCTATATATGAAAAGCGTTCGTAATTTCATAAAAATACTTCACAACCTTAATATCAATACTCGGTATTCAATACCATATTATTTGGATCTATAATTATGGTTTCACCACGTACACTCATATAAAAAGAAACACGTTGCCATAATAAACAAATAAAAATCTATCAAATCTTTTAATAACAAGGTGATCCTCATTAAAATATTGGCTACATAAGATTCTTCTTAAAAACAGGTCGTTGATCCGACCTATCAGGTGTTGGCACAATCTGGTTAAATATCGAGACTTTAACTTTACGCTACTTAATACAAAGCTTTGAGGCCATGCTCCAAATGGTGGTCATTCAAACATGGAAATCGACAATTCACTGCGTAAATAATTGGCATGATTAAAGCAAGCAAGGAAATGAGGTTATATTTTCCTCAGTCAGGGTAGGTTCACAACTGGTAGGGTATCTCCAAGATGAAAACTTTAGACCCACAATCTTGCTAGAACGTACTTAACAACAATTGTCCAAATATTTTTTATTTTCATAGAAAAAGAGTATGACACGAATCAAACATGAGTCGACAATCAAAGGAGTCACTACATCATAGTATCGCTCCAGACTTGAATGATTGCAGAGTGCATCGGTTTGACTTACAACTTCAAGAATATTGATCAAACCATATTGTAACGATTTTATTTGGGATTTAATACAGAATCAAAGTAAGGAGTTTCAACCAATGATCCAGTCTAATTCAATGCTCAACAATTTTCATTTTAATCACTAAAGAATGTTTATGACTACCTCTCACCATGGAATATAATTGTCGCAACATGCAGGAGAGAAGTCTTCCCTGATGTTTATCATATTGTTTCATGTTATCTGCAAAAACTCAATTCTTAGTACCTTTATGTTCAACCCATATAGGTCCAAGTATTGTAACATGAGCTATGATACCATATCTAACATACCCATAAACCTGAACAAATTCTTGGGGTGCATAGTATAAAAATTCTTCCATTAAATAGTTCAATCACACCATTTAAGTTAAACTCATTGATTACTTAACCATAATCATTGTGTAAAAAAAATAAGAGCCTGCAAAACACAATCACTCAAATGCTAACTTCCATAAGCAAATCTCACTAAATACTATAATAAGACACAAGCTTTATATTAGTCGCATGACGATCTTTCGAATGAAATAATAATTACATATTAACCCTATCATTTAGTTATGGTTAACACACTCCATATCAAGATACCATATTTTATACTTGATCTCCTAGGCGCAACCGTTGGAGGTGAGGTATGAGTCTCCTAAGTCAACTGAGGAGAAAACAACAAGGTTAGATTTACTTTAGCTGATAAAGAACTAATTTATAAAATATGTACATATACAAACTGATTTCACTATACTTGTCGTTCGATGGTTAGTCTAATGCATTTCCATCATTGGAACACATCTTTTGCAGACACCACTTTGCAAGTCCTGTTAATTCAATGTACATAATAGCATCATAAATCAAAGTATTTCTCTAGCAATGTAAGCCACATACTAACATGATAAAATAATTCTATAATCAAATTTAACTATTATGGATACCACTAAAAAGTGAAAAGAACTTGTGCGACTAAAGCTTTCCTACGACTTTCCTCCCAACCATGGGCTCTTATTTAGCGTAGGATTTTCTGCCTAGAGACACCCCCAAGTTGGGAGACGAATCCACTAAGGTAAGGCTAAGGAAACAATTACTATGTAGATTCTTCACGAATCATAAGAGGATTTGAAAATGTCACATTCCCACCCAAAATTGACAAGGTTGGGTTTCACTTTTATCATTTTGTTCTAATGAACATCCTTTTTAAAACAATCTAGGATTAATCATGAACCCATAAAGTCATTAGTAGTCCTGTAGCATAACTAGACATCCCCAATCAACATACACTGGGTCTATACAAATGCATGCAATGAAATATATGGAACTATACATGTTCAAAACTATTTACAAAAGAAAACACAGGCTCACATGAATTCAGATCGACTCAACGCAGGAAGTTTTATTACGTATTAATGCTAACTTATGTATATATCTCAGATCCGATCTACAGATTTCCAAAACTGTATACAAATGCAAAACGCATACCTTGGATCAGATTCAATCGCATACAAGGGTCAAAACAACATGTAGACAAAGGCGCAACACTGGATCAAGTTCAACCGTTTACAATGATCCATAAAATGCATACACGGGTTAACATATACATAATTTAAGATCGACAACTATGACAACAATGTATGCCACATATTAGTGCAGACAAGACTATAAAGTTAAACACAAAGACAAGGTTAGTTCAAGGAAGGACCTACGTAGACCATGTTTCAAACTTATGCGGATTTTATACCAAGACAAAACATGAGTTATCTTTTCCAAGCAACAAAACAATAATAAAAATCCCATAATACAGAACCAAAATGCAGGCTCTAATCCCACACATACCAAGTCAAACCTATAAAATGTAGACGGTGAAACATACACATCATTGATTTAAACCAAAAAGCAGATCTGATTCCAACCCAACGGGATCATATCTGGTTCAGCTCAAATCGTAGATCCCATCTTCAAACATGCAGAGGGTCATAGAGGATCATAAACTGGGGATATGACTTTCATTCAAAAAGTACATCGAAGTATAGCGATTCCAATCCAACATCCAAAGAACCAATACGCCAAGTTAATAAAACAACAAGGATCTAGTTTTTAATACAAGTGTATAGCATTTTCAAAACCAACACGCCTAGTTAATCAAACAATAAGGATTTGGTTTTTAATACAAGCGTATAGTGTTTTCAAAACAAAGATGTCGAGTTAATCAAATAATAAGGATCTGGTTTTTAATAGAATATTATAGTGTTTTCAACGTAGAGGATCCAAAAATGGATCCGATCCAAATCATATTCAATTGCAAAAGTACAACGATTTCAAAACGTATAGGATCCCAAATTGGATCGAGTTCAAATCATATTCAACTTCAAAAATAAATAGCGATTTCAAAACGTAGAGGATCAACTAATAGGGATCTGGTTCAAATCATAATGAAAAATGATTTCAAAACGCAGAGGATCAATTAATATGGTTCTGGTTCAAATCACAAACAGAACGTTGGTAACATTCAATATGTGGATCTATTCAGATCGTATGCAAAATGCTGGTAACATTCAATATGTGGATCTCTTCAGATCGTATGAAAAAACGCTGGTAACATTCAGTATGTGGATCTCTTCAGATCGTATGCAAAAACATTGGTAACATTCAATATGTGGATCTATTCAGATCGTATGCAAAAAATGTTGGTAATATTCAATATGTGGATCTATTTAGATCGTATGCAGAACGCTGGTAAGATTCAATATGTGGATTTGTTCAGATCGTATGCAAAATGTTGGTAACATTCTAGTCTGTGGATCTATTCAAATCGTATGCAAAATTAAAACTAAAACGTGGTTATTGAAATCAGAATCCATGTTCAAGATAGCAAAATCAATCTTAGTATTCCATTTTCAACAATTTCCTTTCAAATCTATAAAACATTCTACACCTGCCGCGTTTCTTCCAAATTATAAACAATACATTGCAACGATTCTTTAAACTATAAACAATGCATTGCAACTATTCTTTAAAATCTAATAGAACAAAATACTAACATCATTTTTACTTAATGAAATTAACTTTAATTCATGTTGAAAAGTGTAGATCCCGCTTTGATCATGTAAGGAGTTTATGAGTAGGTAATTTACCACTAAAGACTTAAAGTCTAAGGTGAGAATTTTTCACTTACATCCTCTTGGTACGCCATTGAACCCAAGATGACACCAAGTAATCTCTACTAGGATCCCAAGGCTATACTCGTCTTTTACCTTTTCCCCCTAGTGGATTCGTCCCCAATCGTCGTTTTAGTCATGCAAAGCTTTCAACCTCCTAACCCTATCAATTTCATCCACAATTTGATGAAGTTAGAATAAGTACTTACAGTGCCTTTTATTTAAACTTCGCAATTTCAGGTCCCGTAGTAAGGGGATGTTACAAATTATATCGATTAAATTTTAACTTTTCAAGTGATTTAGATTGGTTTCTACTTATCTTTATATTTTGATGATTAATAAAGATAAATTATTTTAAATGCGTCAAAATTAACTTTGAGAGTGAATTAGATTGTTATGTGATTATAAGTGAAATGTATAACAAAAAACATCACCTAAAAAATATTATATAGAGTGAAATCACATTTTTCATAACATTTTTGTGTAATCATGATTCACTTGATCATAAGTGTTAATGAAAATTGGAAAAGTGTTGGTTAAACATATGCTCATCAAAAAAATATTTTAGAGTGAATTAGAGTGTTCTTTATTTTTCAATATATCTTGATGATAAGAGAAATGTATAACATAAAACACATCACCTTAAATTTTATTTTATTTTTTCACAAATACAAGTATTTTTTTGTATTAATAAAAAATAGTTTGTAGTTGAACCAGACAATCTGGGGATACATTCAGTCGATTCTAAGATGAGTAATTGAAACATTTTTTTCCAAAATTACAAACAAATGCCAAGTTCAAAAATGGCAGTCTTCTAAATTCATACTTATATTATACATGTGTAAATTCTATAATATTGACCTAAATATAAAATACATTTGTATTGGATAGTAAAAATTTACACATTTTTTGTGTCTGGTCCCTCTGGAGCCTCCTTCGTTTATCATGCTAAGAAAGAGAAATGGAAGTTTGTGTTTGGTGTATTTCCACCTGAGCTTGTTCCATGGTGTTGTCATCCCCTGCCATTATTTTCTCACACCCATAGGATCTGACAAATCCCTCGTGGTATGAAAGCTTCATGTACAATAAAAATCTTGGGTACTACTCCTACTCTATATACATCACCTTACCCTGAACAATGAAGATTTGTTCTACTTGCTCCTCTGTTTTATCCTTCAAAAATTCAGTTTCTATGTCTTCCATAACCAACTTGTTCTTTAGTCGATTCACATGCACCTTAAGGAGTTCGTATTGGGTTTTAGAAATAGAGAGATCCATATCATAGTTAGCTTCCCATTTTTTCCTCCAAGTTTCCATTTGTTGAAGGACATTGGCCACAAGAGCTTGAGATTCTTCAGGCAACCATTTAGTTCTTCAAATAGATTGATCTTTGTTCTCTAAACAACTTGTCATTTTGTAACAAGTGTTATTGTTTCTATTGGTAAAAGGATCTATAGAGAAGGAACGAACTTAGCTATCACCTTTCCTCCCCCCCCACCCACCTAAGAGCTCTATGCACTAAGACTCAAAGGTGAAGAAGTGTCTCTACTCGGAAACTTTTGCCCACTTCTCTATAATCTTGATCACTACCAAAGAATGCCTTAAAATAATAGAACCCTAGCAATGTAGTAGAGTCTAAGAAATTATGCCCTCTAAGGATGAAAGGCTCTCCACCATGGTAGCGAATTGGGCACTTACCCACACAACCCTTGGCAACTATTTCCCTCCACAGGGCTTAGTGCATTGAACTGAGTATTGCAAGACAAAAGAAAAGCTCTACTAAAAAATTGTTACCAACTTCTTTGCATTCCATACCATTGCAACATAACTGCTACAAATAGTATACTATAAGGTCAGGATAAGTTCATCTAACCTTGAACCTAAGCATAAATGAATCAAGTCGAAAACTCTCTTATCGTTTTCCTTTATAGATGTTTTAGAAGAAAATTCAAGACTATACAACATGTCACTTTCAGCTCTCAACGCAAGCACCTCAGCACTCATGTTATGCATTGATCGATGCCTTCCACTAGAGGCCATCTCATAACTATATTTATTCATGAACCCTCTGTCAATAAATATTCTCAAATTCATCCAATAACACAAATAGAGACACCCTACTTCCTCTCCATTATACTGACAAAGGCTCCAATTCAATACGATAGAACAATTCCAAATCCCCCCTAGAGAAGGTGAAACCCCTTGCAACAATGCAATTACCAAAGTCAAAGACATAACTCCACTCATGTAGGATATACAAGGGTGAGGTAAGCACATTGATATCCCCATCATGTCCCTATTACTCCTGTGTGTTGTGTGTACAACCTGTAATCTCACCATTAATTCAGCCCTTAAAACATTGATAACAAACTTGAAGGCAAATATATACCGATGACTATCTTGCCACTTGTTGTTAGCACATTTCTCCAAAAGGACGCTTCTCAAGTGCATCATGTATATACAATATGTTATCCGCTTGAAGATAACTACTAAGGGTTGATGGAATGTAGTAATTCCTCTTCATTAATTATATCAGTTCCTTGGGAGAGATGTCAAGCCTTATTAGCTTATTGATATGCCTTTTTATTTAGTGTACACAACATATTATATACCCTGACTTCCTTAAATCCATTGATCAAATGATGAATTCTCACAAATGACCTAAGATCAAGTCCTTTGGGCTTGTTTGAAGAAGTAGATGGCAGATCATTACCGTGGAATCACCTATCACAGTCAATTGTTGAATCTATCTATCCTCAACTTACTTCAATTCATGCCAAAGTGCCAAAGCCTTCGGTTGATTGTTTTTCGATATTCCCAAACCTCAAGCATATATATTCTCAAATTTTCCTACAGGTTCAAAGAGCACCTCCCCAACCTCGCACCTGCCAACCCTGCTCACCTCAAAATATTACACACAGTGAAACGACATTTTTCATAACAAATTTTATGTGTAACCACGATTCACTCGATCATAAATGTCAATGAAAATTGGAAAAGTGTTGGTTAAACATATGACATGTAGTACAACCAAATTACCATAATAAAATTTGTCATAGTAATTTTTGTTCACCATGTGTAATATTTTTGGGTATACTTCACTCATCGTCTGCACACAAAGAAAAGTAGAGAACATAATAAATCATTAATGAAATTAAATTTTGTTAAACTCAACAAAGTTCTACTTTGAGAGTGACTTAGATTGTTATTTGTTTTTCTTTATATTTCGATGATAAGTGAAGTGTGTTATAGAAACCCATTACCTCAAAAATATTACACACAATGAAAACAAAATTTTCACACAAAGAAGAGTAGAGAACATAATAAATCATTAATGAAGTTAAATTTGTTAAACTCATCAATTTTTTACTTTGAGAGTGGCTTAGATGGTTCTTTGTTTTTCTTTGTATTTTGATAATAAGTGAAGTGTGTTACAAAAAAACATTACCTCAAAAATATTATACACAATGAAATCGAGATTTTAATAACAACTTTCCATTGTAAAAGCAATCAATTCACTAGATCATCTACTTTTCTATGAGTGAAGTGTCACTAGAAATTGGAAATATATTGGATTAAACATATGGCATTTAGTAAAACCAAAATTAGCACCAAAAAATTTGTCATAGAAATTATGGATTTAATGTGTACACTATTTTCTGATGCTAGTAAATCTTCTGATTCTGATGCTAGTACACTATTTAAAACTCTAATCTTTCTTCTCCGGCGCATGTGGTACTAATAAGACTTGGCATACAACCATATCATGGAGGAATAAAACATCTATTCTTTTACAAAGCCTTGTAAAAAGATAATATAATCTAAGTCACACTTTTTACCAACTAATTTCTTTAATGAAAAGAGTTGCATACTTAGGTTGATCAATTTCACTTAAGTCTAGATCATTAGCAAGTTGATAGGTTTGAAATTCAACATAGATTTATAATAGTTTGTGCAAATAGAATGTAATGTCATTCAACATGGCTTTGATGGGCTTATCCCGCCAAGCGATCCATCATCCCATCCATCTAAGTAATTCCAACCGTACCATCCAGCCACAAGGTCTACAGTTTGCCGGACATCCACAGCTAAGTCAGAGCTTCTATAAAGGGTATGCAGGGGAAAGTATAACGAGGCGCGGAGCATTTAAATAAATAAAATTAATGCATTGCAATTAATTTTTAAATCAGTAAGGTGGCAGCATAATAGGCTTAGGCAGTACAGAAAGCGTAGAGGCAAAAGGGATATAAGGTGAGGCAGAGCAATTCATTATTGGACGCAGGAACAATAAATCTTTTCAATTTACTTTTTTATCTCTGGAAAACCCATTTTGACCTGATATGAGATCTTCATCACTATTAATAATTAATTCAAGGCATTAACCATATTATTCGACCAATATATATATATAAGACTCTATATTCCAGTGTAATACCCTTTTTATGTTATAATTAATAAAATTAACTTTAATTCATGTTGAGTAGATCCCACTTTGAGCATGTAAGGAGTTTATGAGTAGGTAATTTACCATTAAAGACTTAAATTCTAAGGTGAGGATTTTTTACCAACTTCCTCTTGGTATGCCATTGAACCCAAGATGACACCGAGTAATCTCTATTAGGCCCCTAAGGCTATACTTGTCTTTTACCTTTTCCCCCTAGTGGATTCATCCCCAACCGTCATTTTAGTCATGCAAAGCTTTCGGCCTCCTAACCCTATCAATTTCATCCACAATTTGATGAAGTTAGAATCAAGACTTACAATTCCTTTTACTTACACTTCCCATTTTCAAGTCGCCTAGTAAGTGGATATTGTTGGCACAGACCACCCAACAAAGCCTTGTCGATAGGGGTTCCCACTCTGTCGATACCCAACCTGTGTGATCTCCCTAAGCACCGGCCCAGACAGGTTTTACCCTGCCCATCAACACCTGCGGAGTGGATGAAGTCTCACCCATATGTTTGAGGGAGAGCTTTTGGAACCAAGTTTCTGTTGTAAGGAGGAGGATTAGGGCAGCAACAATTCATTACCTTAATTATCAAATATTGACATAACCCTTCATCAGATATCACATCATTCATAATGGATCTACCAATACACCCACATATCTAACATATTGCATCATTCATTTATTCATCGCAGCAGTACCACATTATTCATTCATAAAACATAATCATCAGGCATTCGTAATTGACACCGCAGCACATAAAACAGAAAGAGACAAGAGACAATAGTGATTCAGAGCAACATCTATCATATCATATTACTTCTGTGCAACAAATCCAAAACAACGGTTGTATTTCTCCACAGTGAGATAATGTTCGACCCACAAGATCACATTCAGATAACACAAGATTCAATCTCTCTCAACTTGCTCTTTGCTACCACTTATCCTTTTTCACTTGCAATTCTAATTCTATATATAGGGTTGTGCCATTACATTCATGGTCCACTTCTAACTAACTCTTAACTTATTTAAACACTAATGACCTATATCCATAACATGTGGTCAATTGATAGAAAAAGATGCATAAAATATTCAAAAATGGTTTGTCTTCCGCCTATCGCCCTATCTTTGCCTTGTGTGGTGTCGCGTGAGCTTGCGTAGCCTCCGCTGTGCTGTGCAACTCAATTCCCCCAAACCCCCTGCCAACAGGCCCCCAACACAATTTTGTGGCTCGTCCTCGAGCCACATCAAATGGATAGGGTGTACTCTATCGTCTTAGTCTTGAAGTCCTCGTACTGCTGTGAGATCTCCTCAACCTGTACTTGGAATTTTTCAACTTCATCCTAACAACCGAGAAGGTCTTGCTTCACAGGGTGCTCCACCAACTTGGTATTCACCATCTTCTTGCTGTATTGCAGAGCCTACAGCACGACAACTGCTTTGATATCCAACTTCGCTCCAATCTCTTGGAACTCATTCAGCTCAGCGATGCGCTTGTGCTGTCGTTCATGTGCCTTTGCGGCTCTTTGTAGTAGTTCTCTCAGCTCGAGGACTGCGTAATCTGAATCATGGATGGCATTGTTCTTAATGTCGTCTTCAACATCATCAACTAACCTTCGGCTTCCTATGCTTTCTTGGTCAGTTGGTCTAATTGCTCATCTTGGATGACACTTCCCCAAAATTGTGTCGTTGCCTCCGTGATCTTCTTTGCTTCCTGCTCCATTGCTTCAAACTATGTCGCGATTGCTTCTATGGCATTCTTTCGCTCCGCAACCTTCCTGGTTGGTGACCCGCTGCATGTGGACTAGGTTCTGGGTTGATAGCTTATTAATATCCACTGCAACGCCCTACAGCTGCTGCAAGGAGGAGTTCACGTCCTCACTTCCTGCGTCGATTTCAATCGGGGGAACCTGAACATTCATGGTCTGCAGCTTAGTGCTAATTGACGGGAGTACCTGCACAGCGACACTCTCTGGTGTTGTATTCACAATGGCATCATAAATGGAATCTAACTTAGCTCTTCGCATGGCAAAGCCTTCATGGTTAGACTGGCACATTGCTTATGTAGCTGCATCAGATGAATCTGTGACATCCTTAATGAGCCGCTGCAATTGGGCCTCCAACGTTGACCTGGTGCTACTTCCCACATCAAACTCCATGCGTCATTTGGTTTTGTTGTCCTCCAGGATGCGCTGGGTTTCTAAATCAGTGTCGGTCGATGACTCTCCATCAGAGTCATGAATACTCTTCTCGTCTTGCACAGGCTCTACAGGGGCATCTGCTGGCAGTCCAGTTGATATTTCTTCGGGACTAACTGGTCTGCGCCATTCGGCAGGCCATTCCTGAACCACTGCTTCCACTTAATCATCGGTTAATTTATAGGCCATTGGCATCCATTGCCTATCGGGGTATCGTCCCACCTGAATATGAATTGAATGGGCCCGATGGTGAATCGCACGATCCTATGATATTTTACTATTGTTGCATCTGATAAGCGCAGAATTTTTACCATTGCGGCTTGTAGCGCTTCCCAGTAGATACAGAAGTGGATCACACAATCAATTTGTCAACTAGGATCCTATATGCACCATAAATTTTGGTATCGTGTGCCTTTGCACACCTTAACAGCTTCAACAGACATATGCTGGCAGTCTTATGGCTCCATCCAAGCCACCAAAGCAATTAGGATCAGTGGCCAACTATAAGAGAAAGGTCGCTCCTCGGCCTGAGCTGCAATCGCATCATCCATCAATTGATTCAACAAGAAGAGGCACCAATTCATTTCGACTCCCTTAGCACACTACTGTGCATAAGCAATCACCCCCCGAATTGCATTGAATCGAGCAATTCTTTCGGACAATTTTACTAGCTAAGATACGTGCTCCGATACGCACTGCCCGCTCATTGATGTTGTCGATGTGATATGCTCGGCTATCCCGCTGCAATATGTATCTCTCCTTCAGTTGTTGAGCAAGATTCTTGTCATTGTCTCTTCCTCTGAGATATTGGGTGGGGTCTATCCCAACCTTTGGAAACCCTGTGATCTCTGAAATCAGGTCCACTGTAACCGCAATTGGTATATCCAACCACAATGTCCCGCCATGAAAACACCAAAATCTGTCTGACGCATGCATGCGCTTCATTCAGCCATCCAAAATGGGGCATGTTGATAAGCCCTAGCAACCCATATTTGCTCAATCCTTGCACCCATAGGTGCGGAATGTGCTTGATGGGTGCGCCTGGAACCGAAGGCAAGGACTCATAGGGCTCATCCGCTACGTTCTTCAACAGCAACAAGTCGTGGTCCTCATACTTCATCTTGATCAAGGCGAGGATAATGTCCACAGTGCATGTTATCCCTTCCGGTAGTGGCGGTGTTTTCGGTTGATACTTCTGATTTTCAGTTAACCATCGGGGATTTGCACCAGGTCACGTGGGAGCGACATATCTGGGATATCATTGATGGACACACCCCTGGGTGCCGCAGACTCCACATCTCCTAAACTAGATGGTCCCGTCTACGAAGTTCCCTCCCCTTGCACCTTAATGGAGGTGCGCATTTGCCTCTTCTGTGACGGCATTGATCCTGGATTCTGAGCCTTCCGCTTGCCTTGTGGGATCAAAGATGATCCGACCGGCATACTCATGACTTCTTCCACTATGGAAGTTGGAGGAATGAGTGACTCTTGCTCACTCGAAATCTCCACAGTGTCAAGGTTTTTTGGCATGCCCACCAACAAACCTCATTAAGCGAGCTAACACGCCCCAATCACACACCCTAGTTGCTGCTCACAATTCTTACAACTCACTCAACTCTACACTTTGCTCAGCTTGACTGAACATAATGATGCCTTCATCCTGTGACCCACGCCCTCTTATAGTGAATAGCTAATCCAACCTCATCATTGCCAAATCCACCATGGCCATCATGACCAAATCCCATATTAATGACCCGAACCCACCGTCGATCCTGTCATGCTAACGGTTGGATCGACCATAAATGTGCGTCGCTTCAACAAGCATTGCTACCTAACTACTCTTAACTATCTACATTTAGTTTTTATTTGACCAAATCGCAGCCCTACAGTTGTCGCGGTCTCTCTATCTAACTGCGCTACTGACTCCTACACTTGCGTAGCCACTTCCTCCTGGCGCGTCCTTCTGTTCTCCAACTATCCTATCTCTTTTTTTTCTTTTCTTTTCTTTTTTTGCATTGCGCAATGCTTCAAGCAATGTGCACCTCTATCCCTATCCTATAGGGCTTCAAGTGGCTACCATTCACGAGCTTTAGTAGAACCACTCCATCTAATTGTTGCAATTGAACTGCACCCCCAGAAGTAATTGAATGAATGAGATATGGGCCTAACCAAGGCATCTGCAACTTACCTGGATGCTTCATGAACTTGTTGTCGTATAACAGCACCAAATCTCCTTGTGAAAATTGTTTGGTTTTTATGTGGCGGTCATGCCATGCCTTCTGTCGATCCTTCTCGACGCGCTGATGGAAGCCTGCGATGAAGTGGTCCTCTTCCAGTTGGACTAGTTGTGTTGCTCGCTCATCAAGTGTTACTTCATCGGCCATGTCGGTTGCTGCTGCAATGCACAGACTAGGAACTATGTACTCCATAGGCATGATTGCCTCTTACCCATATACCAATTTGAACAGCGTCTGCCCCATCAATCTCTTGCAAGTGGTGTGATATGCCCACAATACTACAGGAATCTTTAAATCCCAGTCATCACGATTAGTGTTACATACCTTTGTAAGCGTGGTTTCCAAGATTTTTTTGAAGAATTCTACAGTTCCATTTCACTATGGATGATATGGGGTACTTTTCTTATGCTGCACCTGCAATTATTTCGTTCGTGCTTTTATTGTGTAGTTGATAAAGTGACTACCCTGGTTGCTCATTAGTATCCTAGAGCATCCAAACCGTGCCACAATGTTTTCAAATATGAACTTTGTTGATGTCGCAGTGGTGCAATCCTCAACTGGTGTGCCCTCCGCCCACCTTGTCAGATAGATAGTTGTTGTGATGGTGTATCGTGCACCGATTCGTTTCCCTAGCGGGTTGATTGGACCCTCAAAGTCCACAGTACATTTATCAAAAGGTTGCAAAGTTACCTATGGTACAAGAGCCATCTCATCTCACCGTGATCGTTTCTCGACGCGTTGATAGACATTGCAACTCCACACATAGTCTGCGGAATCACTATGCAAAGTATGCCACCATAGCCTGGCGTGCAGTACCGTACGCGCAGTAGCCCGTCCTCCATAATGTCCACCCACAATTTCTGCATGTGCTTCTACTAGAATTTGCCCTTGCTCATGAGGTAGAACACAGCGTCGCAGGATCTCATCAGGTCCAAGTTTGTATAAGTGCCCAGTGATCAACTGGAAATCTGAAGCCTTCACTACCAATTGCTTCTTCTGATTGGTTGACATTTCCTCTGGCGCAACTCTGGTTTCCAAGAACTAAATTATCGGTGCATAATGGTCATCTGCGATATCAACTCGGAACAGTTGCGCATCCGGTAATCTGTCATCAATATTGGTGGGCTCGTCGCCTGTTTCAATGCGGGACAGATGATCATGACCAACATTCAGGCATCTTGTCTTCAAAATTACTTTGAAATCAAACTCCTGAAAGAGAAGTAACCAGCGACATATCTTCCCCCCCCAACACAAGCTTATTAACCATATATTCAAAGCATAATGGTCAGTGAACATTTTGAAGTGACCGCCCAAGAGATAATGCCTGAACTTCTGCAGTGCATATACCATCACCAAACCCTCTCTTTCCTTGGTCGTGTAATTCTTCTAAGCAAAGGATAACTTCTTGCTGGTGAAGGCAATCGAGTGATCCATATCTCCTTCTCCTGGTTACGCGAGTACCACTCCCAGCGCAACGGATGAGGCATCTACATGGACATGGAACTCCTTATTCCAATCAGGGAACACTAGTATGGGTGTTGAATCCATATTGGACTTCAATGTGTCGAAGCTGCTTTGATACTCCTGGCTCCATACGAATGTTGCATCCTTCTTTCACAATTTCTCCATGCGGGCAGTAATAGCAACATAACCGCAGATGAATTTGCGATAGTACCCAATGTGTCCCAGTGTTGCTCTAAGCATCTTCGTATTTGTAGGTGGCGGCAGGCTTAGAATGAGTGCAATTTTCGCTGGATCAACCAAAATCCCTTGCTTACAAACTATATGGCCCAATGGCATCCCAAATGGTGCACAGAAGATGCACTTCTTTGAATTTAATGCGATCTGATACTGTCGACACCTTTTTAGCATCAATCATGGGTTTTCCAAGTGATCCTTAATCAGACCGTAGACTGTCCAATCATCCATATATACTGGTAGGAATTTTTGAATAAAATCTTTGAATGCAGCGACAATGACTCAAGAGAATATCGCAGGTGCATTCTTCAACCCAAAGGGCATCACTGTGTATTGAAAACGACCCCATTCAGTGAAAAATGTGGTTTTATGTCGATCTTCCTTTTCAATTCTTATCTGGTAATAACAAAAAAATCCATCTGTAAAATAGTACATTTCTTGACCATCTACTCCTTCAAGAACCTCGTTAGTGAACGGTGTCAGAAAGGGATCATGCATGCAAGCATCATTCGGCTTTCTTAGATTGACACAGATTTGCACTTTGCCAGTTTTCTTGTCCTGGACCACCATAGGGCTTATCCATTCTGATTCTTCTATCGGCTCGATGATTCCTGCATCCAACATCCTATCGAGCTCAGCCTTGACTCTTTCTTTATATCACGGATTCAAGTGATACCGTCACTACCTTACTGGTTTTGCGTCCGGCTTCAATGGGATTCTCATTTCCCCTAAGTCGCCAAGTATCCCCTTCATCTCTGAGAAATTTGTTGGGAATAGATCCTGAAATTCATGCGAAAGCTCCGTCATTTTGGCCATAGTTTCTTCATCCCAATAGTCACCAACATTTGCAAATTTTGGATTTTCCTCTGTCCCAATGTTAACTTTTCTGATCTTTAGTGGCTGACTCATAGGATCGGTCGATATGTCTGGTACTACAACATTTCTACTTCCTTCTGACTCTGGAATAGTAATACTTCGAAGCTCGCCGTCATCCTTAGGTTCGTCGAATATTATAACATTCCATCATTGATTGCATATGGCACTGCGCATGCAGGTCTAATGGACATGCAACCGATACAACCTGTAGGACCACATCGCAGATGATATAAAGTGTGTTGTTGACATCAGGATTGGCATCCTTAAAACTAAAGCTCTACGCAAACCAACCTGTCAACTCCTCCCACATGGTTATTGTTCTGTGCAGCTCCACGGATACATACCATGACCTTGGCATTTCATCCAGTGTGTGACTAAAAGCATGGACCCTTTCATCCTTGGGTTGCGATTCCCACAGAGTCTGGCATCCCATCAGATGACTACAAGGGTCATTCTATCCATCATATCTCCCGGTGTGATATATCTCCATATCTCTGAAGTGCACGGTCATCAATCGACGACACTATGCCCATTCATGAATAGTCTCCTTATGAGCTGCACACCATTGTGTTGGGGTGGCCTTCAATTCTTCTTCAAATGCCAACAAGCGTTGAGGATCAAATACCTTTGCTTCAAACTCCTTGAGGAACCCAAATAGCTCAGGTAGTCCTTAATATAGTGGCAACTCAACAATCTCAATCACGACATGACGTAGCGACTATGTGATCAGTCCACATTTTCTAAGTGATACTTCATGCATCCGGTTTTGCCAATTTTCCAGCGCATCATCAGAATTAGAGGACGCAGAGCTAGCACTGTGCCAACCCAGTTCTTCATCAGCAGTAGAGTGGATATAATATTCAAAGATGTTGTAAGCATGATCCCATCCTCTGATGACTTCATCTTTGATAGGTTCAATATATCGCCTTCCTTCATTAGGATCCATAAGAGTGATGACTCGGATATCGTGGTTCTCGAATGTCATCAACCGCTTCTTAAAATTGATTGCCTCCATGCTATCGTTGGCCCATCTAATACCTAGCAGCATGGGATAGGATCCTTCTCCATCAATGACTTTGATTACATCGAAATCAGCACGAGTCCTCATACATTCTACATCCACGACCAAGTTAACACACAGTCGATTGGTTAGACTTTGGTCTGATTAGCCAATATCGGCTGCATTGGGGACCAACCAAGTGTTGGCTTCCCCATCTTATGCCATGCCTATTTTGTTAGGATATTTAGATCTGACCCAAGATCCATAATAATTGAATCGACTTCATAGTCCCCAATCTGGATGTTCATTCGCATTTCCTTTCCCGCCTTTTTATTTTGTAAAGAATTCATAGCAGAGTCCTGCAACTCTCTATCCAGACGATGCAACAACTTCTTGATCTCAACCAGAGCATCAGGATCTCTTACCAAGGATAAATAACTCTCAAAGAACTGTTATAAGGTACCATGTTGTCACGATGGTCCAGCCTCTAAAGAAGAATAAAAAGTAGAAGGCATGCCAAAAATAGGTGTCTTACCAGGATTTCTTTCGATCGCCTTGCGAGCCTCAACAAAAGTATCTCTCTCAGTCGCGATGTCAAACTGTACTTTCTTCTTGCCAATGAACCGAACCTATAGACATGGTCCATCTTCTCCAATCATCGTGCCTCCTCGAGTGACAATCCCAACATCAAAATCCTCTGTTCACGGTTCTGCTAGAATTGGCGCAGCCGTCGACCCTTGATTCTGGTTCTGCGGCGGAGGTTGGTTCAGAGGTGGATTTTGGTTCAAAGGTGGATTCATAGGCTGATTTGCATTTTGATTTTTCACTGGACTTTGGGGTTGAACCTAACTCTACAGTTACTGTTGGTTCTGTATCTAATTCTAGGTCTGGAACTAGTTTTGATTATGCAAATGAGGAACATTTTGGGCCTACCATTTCACAAATAGCTGAGGGAAATTCTCAACAATATGATCACTTACCATGCAGTATGCACACTGCAAATGAGGAGAATCCCTCTAAGAGTGTCCAAATACCCCACGGTCGTAACACTAGATTGATGCACGACCCCATCCTCCTCCTCGGTCGAAACCTCCTCTTCCCCTGAATCCTACATGGAATCTTCCTTATTGCTGGTACTGTGGTTGAGCTACTTGCTATTGATACTAGGGTTGGGCTACTTGTTGCTGCGAGGAATTCAGATGCTGCTGAACATAGTACGTTTCTTGGACATACTGCAGCTGTGGCGGAGCCATCCACATCTGGTTGTACTACGGTCGCAGCACAAACTGCAACTGTGATATAAGCTGCGGTTGTGACATAATAAACTGCATCTATGGTGATGACATATACTGGACTTGAGGTGGCGGCTGCACCACCAACAACTGCTACTGTTGCACCACATAAGCATCTTCACCTTTCACGAAATACGAATCGTATGTCCACTCTTGAAGCAGATCATAAGCTCGACAGTCCTTATCCTCGTGCCCAACTGAGTGACAAAAGGTGCAATATAAGCTTTCTGGCTTCATAACCATTTTCTGCATGTAGGTACAGTCTTCATGTCGATGCCCATATACTTGACATATGCAACACCACGGCACACCACTGCAACTCAATGGGTTCAGCGCTCCTAAGAGTAGATAATTTCAGAAGGTAGGGCAACTATCTTTGGTGTGTCCACCCACAAGAAACTGAGTGCACCATAGGTCGTCATGTTCCTCTTTCGCCTTCTTGATGTCTTGCAACTGAAGCATCAGGTTCGCCAGCTATGCCTGGATTTGGTTCAAGCCAACAGTAGTTTCTCTGAAAGGTGAGGCTTCCAGCTTCATTGTGATTTCCAGAGCCTCGCTCTGTGTCTCGATCTTTTGTTGCATCAATGGAGGTTGGATATGAGGGACTAGCACCGTAATGAACCATTATTTGTGTTGGACGTCACTCATATCGAAGCTGACCCGTGCCATTAGCGTCTTAAACTTCTGGTCAAAGTCCCAAACCATCTCATTAGGGAATTGTTTAATTTCCTTCAGCTCCGTAATATACTCTGCTTCAAATTTTGGTTTCTTGAACTCTTCAAGCAGCCCCTTCTGAATCTCATCCAAAGTCTTCGCAGTGGTCCCTTGCAGAACCTATATGAATCTCATATACCAATCAAGCGCACGACCCCGAAGGGTGGTCGCTAATTGGCCTTTCTTTACATCGTCATCTGTAGTCTGTCTGGCAGGACAGACTCCCTTACACAAGAACCAATATTGCTCTGGGTCATCAGTGTCGTTTCCATGGAACATAGGTAGCTTCATATAATCTCCCGCAATCCTAGGCCTTCTTCCTGTAGATGCTGATTTACTATTGGATGTTGATTGGCATGTCGGACACGTCGACATAGATTGCGTATATCTTCTTGGGTGTGGAGTAGTGCGCGGAGGTGTGGACACATTGCTACCAGGGTTTGACCTTGTTGTTATACTAGGCATAGCCTGGATCTGCTCGTCTTCTTCGTCATTGTAGGGTCGCTTCGTCCCCTATGATTTTCCTTCATGGTCTTGTGTTTTGATCGCAGCAAGACCTTCCCCAATCATTTTCCTCTTCTCTATTTGGAACCTTGCTCCTCCCCTTGTACAACCACTCTCTTCCTCGGCTTCCCTCATAGTCTCGTTGAAACTTACACCCATATACCCCTTATCTTTCCATTCGTTGCCCCCCTTCTATCGCAGTGTTCGCCCTTTTAAAAAACAAGCATCTTGATTGACAATTGTAGAGACAGTAAGAACCTATCTCGTGGTCCATTAAAGAATTCTCATTCTGCTTCATTGTAGGAATCGTTGGTATCAACCGCGAACTCAGTGATGTATCCTTCCAGAATACTATCCAACCAAACTTCAACAGCCCATGAAGCCTTGTTGTCAGCTTCTTGTAGTTCCTGAATCAGTTCGGGGGTCCAGGATGTCGGGTCTCCTCCTTGGAAGTTATGCTTCTTGAAGGTGAATCACACCAGCCACTCGTATAATATGATGGGAAACTCGCAGAAAAACCATTCATGAGGACTGTCGTGTATGTACCTTGACAACCATTCGTTTGTTGTCAACTTTGGGTTCAAGTTCTTGGCTTTAGCGAATTCTTGCAGTCTTAGAATGAACCAATCTTCAATCTCTGGTTTTGTCGTATGCCACACCATATCCTCCTCTTAGTCGCAATGAGGTCTCGGCAACGGAACCATTTGTTAGCACAGACCACCCAACAAAGCCCTGTTAACAGGGGTTCCCACTCTGTCGACACCCAACCTGCGTGATCTCCCTGAGCACCGGCCCAGACAGGTTTTACCCTACCCAAAAACACCCATAGAGCGGATGAAGTCTCACCCGAGATGTTTGATGGAGAGCTGTCGAAACCAAGTTTCCACAGTAAGGAGGAGGATTAGGGCAGCAACAATTCATCATCTTAATTATCAGATCTAACAGAACCCTTCATCATATATCACATCATTCATAATGGATCTACCAATAGAACCACATATCTAATAGATTGCATCATTCATTTATTCATCGTAGCAGTACCACATTATTCATTCATAAAACAGAATCACCAGGCATTCGTCATTGACATCGCAGCACACAAAAACAGAAAGAGACAAGAGACAATAGTGATTCAAAGCAACATCTGTCGTATCATATTACTTCTAAGCAACATATCCAAAACAACAGTTTCCTTTCTCCACAATGAGAGAATGTTCGACCCACAAGATCGCATTCAGATAACACAAGATTCAATCTCTCTCTACTTTCTCTCTGCTACCACTTGTCCTCTTTCATTTGCAATTCTAAATCTATATATAGGCTTGCTCCTTTACATTCATGGTCCATTTCTAACTAACTCCTAACTGATTTAACCACTAATGACATATATCCAACACATGTGGTCAATCGATACAAAAAAGGCATAAAATATTCAAAAATGGTTTGTCTTCCGCCTATCACGCTATCTTTTCCTTGTGCGGTGTCACGTGAGCTTACGTAGCCTCCACGGTGCTACACAACTCACTTACCTCAAAACCCCTACCAACGGATATTACATCCTTTCCTCCTTGGAATTAACACCGTCCTCGGTATTACGTGTTCATCAAATCCTTGTCTTCATTCCCTCCTTAGGTTATCATTTCTTGCTTCTGCATCCATTGTGATATCCTCCAACTTTGTTGTCCTTTAACTTTTTCTCTGCAAGATATCACAAGGTTTACCTAGAATATCTTCATACATACCTCTAATGTCAACAGAAAATGCATAAGTAAAAATTGTTTTACTTGAATTTTTTGGAGTGTCATTCTTTATTGAAATTCTTCATGCGACAATCCTCTTAGCTCGTCCTGCCATGCATACCTTAATCCTTTAGAATAATAGGATTTCATCAAGTGTTTTAGGTCACCAACCCGAAATATAAATCATACATATGAATGTCTACTAAGATCAACATGAACATCATATGTGTAAATCAAAATCCAACACTATTAAATTTCATGATTCACAATGGTTCTAGTACTCATATTTATCCTCTTCACCGATAGGTAAGCATATTACCTCATAGAAATGAATTTACTTACAGTGCATATACCTTTTACAAGTATTATTCTTTGTAAGTGCCTTTATGGTTTCTCTTGGATTTCCTTCGTCCAAGCAAACACTCCAAGTTCTAATAGTAATCTGAGCACTAATCCAAGCTACTCAACACGAGGATGATACCCTACTTCGGGCGTATCTCCTACCTGTGTTATTCAATGTGCTTTACCAAGCTTAAGCATTTCCTTTCTCGAACACCATAATACCTAGAGGTTCTTCACGGATCCCCTACTCTCGTGACAGTCCTCTTATGACGTGAATATGTGCGAAAAGATGTCTAACCAGACATCTTACACCTAGGTGTCCCCATAGGATGCATAGTAGTGTCTAATTGACCGAGGGGAAAACATGTACCTCCTGTACATTGTTATTTTTAGTTTCTCATAGAAACCAACTTTATATACCAATTATCTCTCATATCATTTGATTGCTTGCAGTCATGGGTCCTTGGTTCCCATCATGGCTCTATGTATTATTGCCATTACCAAGTCCCCATACGTGCAATTCTCCATAAATTGTTAGTCACAATATCATATCATCAAATCATATAGCATCAATATTTCATGTTACGATTTTCCCACTGATAAAATATTTCAAACAACTTTTAGTTATGCATGATGACTATCCATCTATGTATCGTTTATTTTGTAAGCTCAGGTAATTAATCACATAACTTTCACATAATGATTAACATTTTGTACTAGTTACTTTTACCTCCTGTTGCAGCTGCAACGATTTCCCAAACTTCTAAAATTTGGGACCCTCCTTTCAATTTTTGTCTTGCTTAGTTTGTTGGGATTGCTTAACTTTAATGCGAGTTTTGATTTTTGAGAATGACTATTGAATGAATATCCTTTTATGTTGATATTGCCTTTTGACTTAAATTGTGACTTACGGTGATTTCTTATTTCGCTGACGGAAATTGTTTGAGTTGTGAATCGGGGCCGTAGTCACCTACGCAGTCGCCGTTGCGGAGGCTCAATAGAATAACAACCCGATTCAAAACCCTATCTTCCGTCGATGCACTTTTGTTTTATTTTATCATCGTTGGGGCACTAGTCCTCTTTGCAACCACCATTTCAGAGGATCAATAACAAACGTTCCGACGGTTTAGAGTTACCCGCGCCGATTTCATATTTTATCATTTTTTGCACTTTTCGCTATCGGAATTGTGTTGGACTTTTGATCGGGGATTTGGTATTAACTGTTCCGATCGCCCATGGTTTCATATCTTGGCGAAAGCCATAGTCTATTTTAAATACCACTGTTGTGGCTCCGGAGCGGACTAACCATCTGACGTGATTGTTCAATTTTTCGCCTTTGGTTTGATTTTCACCGATTGTCTTCTTTTATTGCAGAACCCTTAGCATGTGCATCGCCTGCCGTTGCGGCTCCTTACCGGGCTAATCACCCGTTCCTAGTTTTCTACCCACTGATGAGGTTTTTTCTACCTGATGCCTAGTACTGTCGGTGGGGTTTTTTCTGCCGTTCTGATGTGTTTTACTTTGTTCTTTGTAATCGCAAAGGTTTCCCGTGGACGCAGGTCGATGTTAAAGTTGTCTGAGTGGAAGAGCGCGGTTTTGGGGTTGGGTGTTTCGAAGAATGGTAGTTACTTTGTCCTGGTCTTGGTTTTTGTTGGAGTTTTTCGTTCTAGTTCAGATATGGCCTGGAGTGGGAGGAAAAAAATCTATTCTATCAGGCACGAGTTAAGTTTTGAATAGGGGTTTAAGCACAAACTTGCGGGATCTCTTCTGTCTTGACACTCTTTATTAAAACTGTTTATAATTCATATTACAGGATGCATGTATTGATCTAGTTTGTGTTACCTTGTTAAATTAAACACTAATGATCTTATATGTTTAGGCTAGGAAGATTGCTACAAAGAATACATGCCTGAAAGGCAACGCACAAGAGGAGTAACCTTGAAAGAAGAAGTTAAAGCATAAATAAACATAGATGTTGCTCGAAGAAAAGAAGAGAGCGAAAGGTTAAGACCAACAAGATCTCAAAAGGACCAACGAATTATAGAGCGTAATCATTAAGAGTAGAGGCTCAGGCCTGGGCAGTTTGTTAGTTACCAAGCTGGTCCCTCTTCATAAAAGTGTTTATGTGAAATGTAACGTTTGTATGAATCATGAGCATTCACAAAATGGCAAAACTATGAGATTAAAACAGTTGGGGCAACCCAAAGGTTTTGCTGGGTTTTTGTATAAATATAGGAAAGTTAAAGGGAAGAAGGACTTTTTCCCAGTGAGACTTGTGAGAACACATTGTAAGAGGAACTATTTCGTTTTGCAATATATAATTACAATTTTGCCTGTTGGAGAAAGCTTTGGTGGAATTTTCAAATGTTGTGCAAATGAATGATGTTGAAGGGGAACTATTTCGTTTTCAGCTTGTATTCATTAACTGTGAGATCGTTCTAACTTGTTGAACCTATGTTCTTGTGTGAATGTTCTCTGGTCTATTTTATGAAAATTTCCACTATGAGTAATGAATGTTTTCACAACAATGAGCTACCTTATTGCTCATCTATCTATTCATGTTTATGTGTTTTGAATCAAAGAACAACTACCTGTGATTTTTCTTAATGCAGGAACAGTAATACATTACTCATTAAATGATAATCTCGCTCCCTAGGGATAGCTTAGTTAGTTTTATTTCCTGTCGTGTGTGATTTAGATGCAAGAGAGTTTAAGATGAGAGGTAAGAACCTGCGCATCACATTTGTGACTGCTCCTCGTTTTCTTTATCAATCTGTATTTTTAGATAGGCACTTGCATATCATACTTAAATTTAAAAAACACAAAAATATACACGATGGACCGGGCCGCAACCGGTAAAACCCTTTATTTTTGTTATTTGACCTATGGTAGCCGGACCGTAAACCGGACGAATTCCCCATACCAAACAGTCACGGGCTAGTTGGGAACACTGACTGGGGAGAATCCCTTGCTGTTGTTGACTGCGATTTTCCAGGCCTCAACACCTCCATATATCCATTATTGATATTGCTCCTTCAGTACACTAAGCCTAACTCATACTTTATTTTCCATAAGCTTGAAGGCACATAAATTTTCTCGAGGCTAATATTAGCTCAACTACATCATGTCCCTTCTTCAGACATCGTTAACATCATAGATAACCTCTCTATGTATCAAATTCTTCCAACATAGTCTCGACAGGTTATATAATAACTTGCATATTATTCAACATTAAGCATATGAAATAATATGGTAATTTTCTTGCATAGATATTCCCATTTACACCATCTTAATGCATTCATTACTTTATTTGCAGATTCTGCAATCACCATAGAATCAAGAAAACATTTTCCAAATGTGTACCTGTCTTCTTGTAATAATGATTTTCTTCTTACACATGATACGATAAGCATGTCAGTAATTACCTTAAGATTCTAAACATGGTACATATCCCCAAACAGATAAGAGGGATTTGAAGTCATGACCTTCGATTATAACATTTTCGTTCATTCTAGCAATGTCACATTCGCTTCATCAATATATTCAGTAATCAAATTCATTAGTTCAAAAATTATAACCACTTCTCCTTCTATATCCAATATATATGCCTACACCTGTTTTCCATTATATCCATGTTCATATTAAAAGGTGCATCCATGCTTTACAATGCTTATAACCAAGTCTTGATACTTTCCTTGAATGTTGAAAATAAATAAAATCTATATATGAAAAGCATTCGTAATTTCATAAAAATACTTCACAACCTTAATATCAATACTCGGTATTCAATACCATATTATTTGGATCTATAATTATGGTTTCACCACGTACACTCATATAAAAAGAAACATGTTGCCATAATAAACAAATAAAAATCTATCAAATCTTTTAATAACAAGGCGATCCTCATTAAAATCTTGGCTACATAAGATTCTTCTTAAAAACAGGTCGTTGATCCGACCTATCAGGTGTTGGCACAATCTGGTTAAATATCGAGACTTTAACTTTACGCTACTTAATACAAAGCTTTGAGGCCATGCTCCAAATGGTGGTCATTCAAACATGGAAATCGACAATTCACTGCGTAAATAATTGGCATGATTAAAGCAAGCAAGGAAATGAGGTTATATTTTCCTCAGTCAGGGTAGGTTCACAACTGGCAGGGTATCTCCAAGATGAAAACTTTAGACCCACAATCTTGCTAGAACGTACTTAACAACAATTGTCCAAATATTTTTTATTTTCATAGAAAAAGAGTATGACATGAATCAAACATGAGTCGACAATCAAAGGAGTCACTACATCACAAGATCGCTCCAGACTTGAATGATTGTAGAGCGCATCGGTTTGACTTACAACTTCAAGAATATTGATCAAACCATATTGTAACGATATTATTTGGGATTTAATACAGAATCAAAGTAAGGAGTTTCAACCAATGATCCAGTCTAATTCAATGCTCAACAATTTTCATTTTAATCACTAAAGAATGTTTATAACTACCTCTCACCATGGAATATAATTGTCGCAACATGCAGGAGAGAAGTCTTCCCTGATGTTTATCATATTGTTTCATGTTATCTGCAACAACTCAATTCTTAGCACCTTTATGTTCAGCCCATATAGGTCCAAGTATTGTAACATGAGCTATGATACCATATCTAACATACCCATAAACCTAAACAAATTCTTGGGGTGCGTAGTATAAAAATTCTTCCATTAAATAGTTCAATCACACCATTTAAGTTAAACTCATTGATTACTTAACCATAATCATTGTGTAAAAAAAATAAGAGCTTGCAAAACACAATCACTCAAATGCTAACTTCCATAAGCAAATCTCACTAAATACTATAATAAGACACAAGCTTTATATTAGTCGCATGATGATCTTTCGAATGAAATAACAATTACATATTAACCCTATCATTTAGTTATGGTTAACACACTCCATATCAAGATACCATATTTTGTACTTGATCTCCTAGGCGCAACCGTCGGAGGTGAGGTATGAGTCTCCTAAGTCAACTGAGGAGAAAACAACAAGGTTAGATTTACTTTAGCTGATAAAGAACTAATTTATAAAATATGTACATATACAAACTGATTTCACTATACTTGTCGTTCGATGGTTAGTCTAATGCCTTTCCATCATTGGAACACATCTTTTGCAGACATCACTTTGCAAGAGTCCTGTTAATTCAATGTACATAATAGCATCATAAATCAAAGTATTTCTCTAGCATTGTAAGCCACATACTAACATGATAAAATAATTCTATAATCAAATTTAACTATTATGGATACCACTAAAAAGCGAAAAGAACTTGTGCGACTAAAATCTTTCCTACGACTTTCCTCCCAACCATGGGCTCTTATTTAGCGTAGGATTTTCTGCCTAGAGACACCCCCAAGTTGGGCGACGAATCCACTAAGGTAAGGCTAAGGAAACAATTACTATGTAGATCCTTCGCGAATCATAAGAGGATTTGAAAATGTCACATTCCCACCCAAAATTGACAAGGTTGGGTTTCACTTTTATCATTTTGTTATAATGAACATCCTTTTTAAAACAATCTAGGATTAATCATGAACCCATAAAGTCATTAGTAGTCATGTAGCATAACTAGACATCCCCAATCAACATACATTGGGTCTATACAAATGCATGCAATGAAATCTATGGAACTATACATGTTCAAAACTATTTACAAAAGAAAACACAGGCTCACATGAATTCAGATCGACTCAACGCAGGAAGTTTTATTACGTATTAATGCTAACTTATGTATATATCTCAGATCCAATCTACAGATTTCCAAAACTGTATACAAATGCAAAACGCATACCTTGGATTAGATTCAATCGCATACAAGGGTCAAAACAACATGTAGACAAAGGCGCAACACTGGATCAAGTTCAACCGTTTACAATGATCCATAAAATGCATACACAGGTTAACATATACATAATTTAAGATTGACAACTATGACAACAATGCATGCCACATAT
Organism: Pseudotsuga menziesii; assembly: GCA_001517045.1. Lineage (NCBI taxonomy): Eukaryota > Viridiplantae > Streptophyta > Pinopsida > Pinales > Pinaceae > Pseudotsuga > Pseudotsuga menziesii. The sequence continues at coordinate 614,093 of LPNX010036709.1, forward strand.
CAGTGCATACAAGACTATAAAGTTAAACACACAGACAAGGTTAGTTCAAGGACCTACGTAGACCATGTTTCAAACTTATGCGGATTTTATACCAAGATAAAACATGAGTTATCTTTTCCAAGCAACAAAACAATAATAAAAATCCCATAATACAAAACCAAAATGTAGGCTCTAATCCCACGCATACCAAGTCAAACCTATAAAACGTAGAGGGTGAAACATACACATCATTGATTTAAACCAAAAAGCAGATCTGATTCCAACCCAACGGGATCATATCTGGTTCAGCTCAAATCGTAGATCCCATCTTCAAACATGCAGAGGGTCATAGAGGATCATAAACTGGGGATATGACTTTCATTCAAAAAGTACATCGAAGTATAGCGATTCCAATCCAACATCCAAAGAACCAATACGCCAAGTTAATCAAACAACAAGGATCTAGTTTTTAATACAAGCGTATAGCATTTTCAAAACCAAGACGCCTAGTTAATCAAACAATAAGGATTTGGTTTTCAATACAAGCGTATAGTGTTTTCAAAACAAAGACGTCGAGTTAATCAAATAATAAGGATCTGGTTTTTAATAGAATATTATAGTGTTTTCAACGTAGAGGATCCAAAAATGGATCCGATCCAAATCATATTCAACTGCAAAAGTACAACGATTTCAAAACGTATAGGATCCCAAATTGGATCAAGTTCAAATCATATTCAACTTCAAAAATAAATAGCGATTTCAAAACATAGAGGATCAACTAATAGGGATCTGGTTCAAATCATAATGTAAAATGATTTCAAAACGCAAAGGATCAATTAATATGGTTCTGGTTCAAATCACAAACAGAACGTTGGTAACATTCAATATGTGGATCTATTCAGATCGTATGCAAATGCTAGTAACATTCAATATGTGGATCTCTTCAGATCGTATGAAAAAACGCTGGTAACATTCAATATGTGGATCTATTCAGATCGTATGCAAAAAATGTTGGTAATATTCAATATGTGGATCTATTTAGATCGTATGCAGAACATTGGTAAGATTCAATATGTGGATTTGTTCAGATCGTATGCAAAATGTTGGTAACATTCTAGTCTGTGGATCTATTCAAATCGTATGCAAAATTAAAACTAAAACGCGGTTATTGAAATTGGAATCCATGTTCAAGATAGCAAAATCAATCTTAGTATTCCATTTTCAACAATTTCCTTTCAAATCTATAGAACATTCTACACCTGCCGCGTTTCTTCCAAATTATAAACAATACATTGCAACGATTCTTTAAACTATAAACAATGCATTGCAACTATTCTTTAAAATCTAATAGAACAAAATCCTAACATCATTTTTACTTAATGAAATTAACTTTAATTCATGTTGAAAAGTGTAGATCCTGCTTTGATCATGTAAGGAGTTTATGAGTAGGTAATTTACCACTAAAGACTTAAAGTCTAAGGTGAGAATTTTCCACTTACATCCTCTTGGTACGCCATTGAACCCAAGATGACACCAAGTAATCTCTACTAGGATCCCAAGGCTATACTCGTCTTTTACCTTTACCCCCTATTGGATTCGTCCCCAATCGTTGTTTTAGTCGTGCAAAGCTTTCAACCTCCTAACCCTATCATTTTCATCCACAATTTGATGAAGTTAGAATAAGTACTTACAGTGCCTTTTATTTAAACTTCGCAATTTCAGGTCCCGTAGTAAGGGGATGTTACAAATTATATCGATTAAATTTTAACTTTTCAAGTGATTTAGATTGGTTTCTACTTATCTTTATATTTTGATGATTAATAAAGATAAATTATTTTAAACGCATCAAAATTAACTTTGAGAGTGAATTAGATTGTTCTGTGATGATAAGTGAAATGTATAACAGAAAACATCACCTAAAAAATATTATATAGAGTGAAATCACATTTTTCATAACATTTTTGTGTAATCATGATTCACTTGATCATAAGTGTTAATGAAAATTGGAAAAGTGTTGGTTAAACATATGCTCATCAAATTTAATTTTTAGAGTGAATTAGAGTGTTCTTTATTTTTCAATATATCTTGATGATAAGAGAAATGTATAACATAAAACACATCACCTCAAATTTTATTTTATTTTTTCACAAATACAAATATTTTTTTGTATTAATAAAAAATAGTTTGTAGTTGAACCAGACAACCTGGGGATACATTCAGTCGATTCTAAGATGAGTAATTGAAACAATTTTTTCCAAAATTACAAACAAATGCCAAGTTCAAAAATGGCAGTCTTCTAAATTCATACTTATATTATACATGTGTAAATTCTATAATATTGACCTAAATATAAAATACATTTGTATTGGATAGTAAAAATTTAAACATTTTTTGTGTCTGGTCCCTCTGGAGCCTCCTTCGTTTATCATGCTAAGAAAGAGAAATGGAAGTTTGTGTTTGGTGTATTTCCACCTGAGCTTGTTCCATGGTGTTGTCATCCCCTGCCATTATTTGCTCACACCCATAGGATCTGACAAATCCCTCGTGGTATGAAAGCTTCCTGTACAATAAAAATCTTGGGTACTACTCCTACTCTATATACATCACTTTACCCTGAACAATGAAGATTTGTTCTACTTGCTCCTCTGTTTTATCCTTCAAAAATTCAGTTTCTATGTCTTCCATAACCAACTTGTTCTTTAGTCGATTCACATGCACCTTAAGGAGTTCGTATTGGGTTTTAGAAATAGAGAGATCCATATCATAGTTAGCTTCCCATTTTTTCCTCCAAGTTTCCATTTGTTGAAGGACATTGGCCACAAGAGCTTGAGATTCTTCAGGCAACCATTTAGTTCTTCGAATAGATTGATCTTTGTTCTCTAAACAACTTGCCATTTTGTAACAAGTGTTATTGTTTCTATTGGTAAAAGGATCTATAGAGAAGGAACGAACTTAGCTATCACCTTTCCTCCCCCCCCTCCTAAGAGCTCTATGCACTAAGACTAAAAGGTGAAGAAGTGTCTCTACTCGGAAACTTTTGCCCACTTCTCTATAATCTTGATCACTACCAAAGAATGCCTTAAAATAATAGAACCCTAGCAATGTAGTAGAGTCTAAGAAATTATGCCCTCTAAGGATGAAAGGCTCTCCACCATGGTAGCGAATTGGGCACTTACCCACACAACCCTTGGTAACTATTTCCCTCCACAGGGCTTAGTGCATTGAACTGAGTATTGCAAGACAAAAGAAAAGCTCTACTAAAAAATTGTTACCAACTTCTTTGCATTCCATACCATTGCAACATAACTGCTACAAATAGTATACTATAAGGTCAGGATAAGTTCATCTAACCTTGAACCTAAGCATAAATGAATCAAGTCGAAAACTATCTTATCATTTTCCTTTATATATGTTTTAGAAGAAAAGTCAAGACTATACAACATGTCACTTTCAGCTCTCAACGCAAGCACCTCAGCATTCATGTTATGCATTGATTGACGCCTTCCACTAGAGGCCATCTCATAACTATATTTATTCATGAACCCTCTGTCAATAAATGTTCTCAAATTCATCCAAGAACACCAATAGAGACACCCTACTTCCTCTCCATTATACTGACAAAGGCTCCAATTCAATATGATAGAACAATTCCAAATCCCCCCTAGAGAAGGTGAAACCCCTTGCAACAATGCAATTACCAAAGTCAAAGACATAACTCCACTCATGTAGGATATACGAGGGTGAGGTAAGCACATTGATATCCCCATCATGTCCCTATTACTCCTGTGTGTTGTGTGTACAACCTGTAATCTCACCATTAATTCAACCCTCAAAACATTGATAACAAACTTGAAGGCAAATATATACCGATGACTATCTTGCCACTTGTTGTTAGCACATTTCTCCAAAAGGACGCTTCTCAAGTGCATCATGTATATACAATATGTTATCCGCTTGAAGATAACTACTAAGGGTTGATGGAATGTAGTAATTCCTCTTCATTAATTATATCAGTTCCTTGGGAGAGATGTCAAGCCTTATTAGCTTATTGATCTGCCTTTTTATTTAGTGTACACAACATATTATATACCCTGACTTCCTTAAATCCATTGATCAAATGATGAATTCTCACAAATGACCTAAGATCAAGTCCTTTGGGCTTGTTTGAAGAAGTAGATGGCAGATCATTACCATGGAATCACCTATCACAGTCAATTGTTGAATCTGTCTATCCTCAACTTACTTCAATCCATGCCAAAGTGCCAAGGCCTTCGGTTGATTGTTTGTCGATATTCCCAAACCTCAAGCATATATATTCTCAATTTTTCCTATAGGTTCAAAGAGCACCTCCCCAACCTCGCACCTGCCAACCCTACTCACCTCAAAATATTACACACAATGAAACAACATTTTTCATAACAAATTTTATGTGTAACCACGATTCACTCGATCATAAATGTCAATGAAAATTGGAAAAGTGTTGGTTAAACATATGACATATAGTACAACCAAATTACCATAATAAAATTTGTCATAGTAATTTTTGTTCACCACGTGTAATATTTTTGGGTATACTTCACTCATCGTCTGCACACAAAGAAAAGTAGAGAACATAATAAATGATTAATGAAATTAAATTTTGTTAAACTCAACAAAGTTCTACTTTGAGAGTGACTTAGATTGTTATTTGTTTTTCTTTATATTTCGATGATAAGTGAAGTGTGTTATAGAAACCCATTACCTCAAAAATATTACACACAATGAAATCAAAATTTTCACACAAAGAAGAGTAGAGAACATAATAAATCATTAATGAAGTTAAATTTGTTAAACTCGTCAATTTTTTACTTTGAGAGTGGCTTAGATGGTTCTTTGTTTTTCTTTGTATTTTGATAACAAGTGAAGTGTGTTAAAAAAAACATTACCTCAAAAATATTATACACAATGAAATCAAGATTTTAATAACAACTTTCCATTGTAAAAGCAATCAATTCACTAAATCATCTACTTTTCTATGAGTGAAGTGTCACTAGAAATTGGAAATATGTTGGATTAAACATATGGCATTTAGTAAAACCAAAATTAGCACCAAAAAATTTGTCATAGAAATTATGGATTTAATGTGTACACTATTTTCGGGCACACCTCACTCATAATTAGCACATAAGGAAGAGTAGAGAACATAATAAATCATTAATAAAGTTAAAATTTGTTAAACTCATAAGATATTAATTTTGAGAGTGATTTTGATTCTTCTTTGCTTTTCTTTATATTTTTTTTTGAAGAAAAAACATACGCTTTATTTCCTAGAAGAAAGTGATGGAATTCTTATTTATAGGGAGGTGAATCTGTATAAAGCGTAGATTATACAAATTCAGACACCAATCTCCAAAGTGTGAGCACCAACTCACTCAGGCATCAACCTTATCAGGACACCAATCCCACAAGCAAGCACCAACTTGATGATTACAAGCACCAACCTATGAGGACTCCTATCCTCTACGTAAGCACCAACTTGTTGACTTCAAGAACTGACCTGAGAGGACACCAATCGTTTTGCACAAGCTCCTACTCACTGTAGTCAGGCAGCAACCTGTTTGAAGACTACAATCTCCTTAGTGAGCTTCAACTCACAAGTTTTACCAACAACAACTGGAAGGAAGATACAACTCCCTCTACTTTCCCCTTCCTGCACCCTAAAATATTATTCTATTACATTGTCCTTGTGTGTGTGATTTGCATTTTGCACTTATCAAGATTTGTAATTTGTGTCTTCCGCGATCTTCTCTAATCTGCAGCTTACGTCTTCAGCAATATCAACAATCTGTGATTTTTTGTAATCTCTAATATGTACCTTCTACAATATCAACAATTTGTGATCTTTTGTGATCTATGATCTACGTCTTCTGTGATCTACAATCTACATCTTCTGCAATATCAACAATCAGTGATCTTCAGTGATCTGTGATCTGCGTCTTTTTCAAACTGAAATATCATAAATATGCAACTTCTATGATTTGCAATTTGTGTCTATCAATTATCTCCTTCATACATTTCAGTACATGGCACTCCTATGATTTGCACACAATATGTTGTTTTTATTCATTATTTTTGTGCATTCATCTCTCTGGTGTACATACTTCTTCTGGATCAATGAGCCATCGATACCCCAATAATTTTGAAGCTTTTCAACTCAAAATATATTATCTTATTCATCTTCAATATTACTTCAATATTTCTATCTCTTGTTTATTTATACTCTTCCTTGCTCAAGGGATGTGTCCACAAGTTAGGATTCCTTTGAGTCGGTGATGCCCCTACTTTCTTACTTCTTGATCAAGCTAACCACCTCATTCTATCTTTCATCGGCGTACATCTTTTGATGATTCAGCCTTGTGGGGTTTTGTGCACTTGATTCCAATGACTTGGTGGTATTTGCACATATGGGTCCCATGTCTTGGTTGGATTTGCACACTTGTGATACTTGCACACTTATCATCAATTGTAACACTTAAGTTCAACAATCTTCTAGACTTCATTTTTTTGTTTGACATCATCAACATGTTTCTTGTTTAACATCAATGACAACACCAAAGTTCAACAATATCCCCCTTTGGCATTGATTTCAACATCAACCAAAACTGTGCTCCCCCTAAATACGAGCTCTTCTTCTGTGTGCAACATGCTCCCCCTGTGTTCATAGCATTTAATCCTTCACTTGTATTTTGTGCAATTTTCACTTTTGCCTAAAATCTCTCCTCCTTAGCATTTAGCATTTTCTCCCCCTTGACATCACTGGCAAAGGGATTCTCCTTCTGAGTGCTAGACTCCTCCTGACTTCATGCTTCTCAATTTATCTTCCTATCACTTCTACTACGCCAGATTTTCTGTCATGTTATATATGATTTTTCATAACAAATCTGCGTCTTACTAACTACGATGATTTTTGTCATTTAGTGACTACATCTTCATTAATGTGATTTCACACAGCTTGTCACATCTTTCAAAGGAAAATATTCCTTGATGCATATATTTAATTTCTTTTGCGGTCGCACATATCTTCATCTGTCATTTCACTTCGTAATACTTAACGCAACATTAGCGTACAACACTGATTTAACATTCTTGGTGCAACGATCTTTCACGTGGTTCAATCATTTATGACCAATGTACTTGCATCATATAACATGATTTACTCTTCAAGAGTAATCTTCTTAATTTTAATTCAATTCAACCATAAATGCAATTAACTTCTACATCTCTTCACATAGCACAGGAAACAAATTTCCAAATCTAACTATGGAATTCTTACCACCTTCAATCGACACATAACCATCAAGATTTTTTGTTTTCAATCTTTGTTTTCATACTTCTATCGCAATGGAAATCCCTCTTCAACAAGTTAATGCGGCCATTGCCAAGATTTCTGGAAAAAAAAATTCAACAATAGGAACTTGCAGAATTTAAAGGAAAATTTGAGAATTTGACGTCTCGGGCTGAGGAGGTTGACATAGAAAGATGGTATGCCTAGGCGCAATTGAATGAATGTCATGAGGATGAAATTGTGATCATGAAGAGCCAGATGGATCAATTTGAGAAACAAAAGGAGCACAATTTGGTGCAGCATCTTCAAGGAATGTTTAGCAGTGTTGATTTTGATATGCAATCTTCTCTTGATACTAAATTTCACCTCACATTACCAATCGAAGTTGATATTGAATTGCGTTTTTCGTCGTTAGGCTGCTGAATATTTCAATTTTGTAAACCAATATTCCTGGTGAGGCAATTTTGACAATTTTGTGCTTGTTGCAGTGTCTTATGTATTTACCTTCTTCTTATCTTGTATGCCACTTATGGCCTAGTTGTCTTATTATATGTTTTGAGCTTTGGATCTCCATTTTGTAAGCTACATGAGTACCTTTTTGCTTCTTGTAATGAAAGTTCCTTTATAATACAAATTTTTACTATGCAAAAATATTGTATTTGCGCACAGTGCTTAGTATTATTTATGTGACCAATGATGCATTCACAAAATCCAAAGTTTTTCTTACTTCTTAAAGAAATGAATATTTATCTGTCAATAATGATATAGCAGGAACTTGAATATGTGTCACATTCTTATATCAATGTATTTTGAGCAACAATTTTCAAATGTACTCTGGATGCAATGTCTATCGATACTATTCTTGAATTCTTAATAGATGATGTGTTGAATTTACGGAACTTATTCAAAAAAATTGAGGTCAGCAAGACAGGCAACATTTGTTTGCTACTTAAAAAATGCATGTATTGTTTATTTCAGTTGCACAAGTTTGAGGAATTTTCTGTATACATTTCTTAATGCGCGCACATCCTCTTTGATACTATCTAATACTGCTTTCCTTTTTCCTCCATATTTTTTTGTTGATGTTATAGGAAATATTTATTTATGGTCATTTCATTGTTCTTGGGCAATGATGAGCCTTATGCCCAAAAGCATCACAAGCATAATCTCATGGTATGACAGTATTTTGCAACATGTCCATTATAACTACATCTTGAGAACTTCAGTGTATTGAACCTTCTTTTATTAGTATATCAAGGAAATTTGAAATTATTGAGAGAATCGTTATACCTGGATTAAATTTTCTCTTTAAACCTCATCTTGTTTGTGCCTAAAATGCATATACTACCACAAATATTTTCAGTTGTCTTATCATAGTTGAGCCTTGACTTGTTTCTTGGTGACCTCTGCCTGTTCAATATCTTGTTCAAGATTGATGTACTATAATTGAAATATGTCCTCAATTTCTTCGTCAAAACAAACATGGTCACCCCTTGTATTTGCGTAGTCTACTAGTTCATTCTTGAATTGTCCTTGATTACCCAAAGACGAAATTCCTCTTCTTATTTCAACCAGTTCTCCTTTTAAGTGAGATATCTCTATATATTTTTGTACAAGACGTTCTATAAGCAACTTATTTTCCCTTCTTGTTTGTTCCAATGATGCTTCCAGTATAGGATTATTTTCTTCAAGCCTTTTGACTTCATTTAGTGCATAGTGTAACTGTTTTTCAAGATCCTTTTCCCTCTTACTCATCTATTTTGTCAATGTTTCTTGAAGGGCCTTTTCCTCCTTCACTTGTTCTTCGGTCTCTAACAGTGGGTCCTTTAAGGATATATTCTTCTTTCTTGGCTTCTTCAGTTCTTCCAAAGAACTAATCAATTCACTTTCCCAGTCCACTACTACAATTTCCTCGTCTTCATATTTGCAGGTTTCTACTTTACTGTAACTGCTTGAGAGAGAGAGATAGAGAGAGAGAGAGAGAGAGATTATAGGCACCAACTTGATTTGGACACCAATCCAACAAGCAAGCACAAACTTAATTATTATAGGAACCAACATGTGAGGACTCATATCCTTTGCGCAAGCACCAACTTGTTGAATTCAGGCACTGACATGAGAGGACACTAATCCTTTTTACGCAAGATCCTACTCACTATAGTTAGGAACCAACCTGTTTGAAGACTGCAATCTCCTTAGTGAGCTCCAACTCACCAACTTTACCAACACCAACTAGAAGGAAGATACAACTCCCTCTCCTTGCCCCTTCCCACCACCCTGAAATATTCTCACAATATTCTTCTGTTACATTGTCCTTGTGAGTGTGATCTGTGATTTTCACTTATCAAGATCTATGATGATCTGCAACTTGCATTTTCTACAATATACACAATCTATGATTTTTTGTGATCTACGATCTCTGTCTTCTGCAATATCAACAATATGTGATCTTCTATGATATGTGATTTGCATCTTCTATGATCTACAATCTTTGTCTTCTGCAATATCAACAATCTGTGATCTGCGATTTGCATCTTTTTCAAACTATAATATCATCAATTTGCAATTTCTGTGATCTACGATTTGCATATATCAATTATCTCCTTTGTACATTTTAGTATAGGGAACTCCTCTTATTTACGCACTATCTATTGTTTTTCTTCATTGTTTTTGCACATTCGGCACTCTGTTGTACATACTTCTTTTGGACCAATGACCCATTGATACCCCAATAATTTTGAAGCTTGTCAACTCAAAATATCATATCTTATTCATCTTCAAGCTTACTTCAATATTTCTATCACTTGTTTATTTATACTCTTCCTTACTCAAGGGATGTGTCCACAGGTTGGGATTCCTTTGAGACGGTGACACCCCTACTTTCTTACTTCTTAATCAAGTTAACCACCTCATTCTATATTTCATTGGCGTGCGTCTTTTGATGATTCATCCTTGTGGGGTTTTGTGCACTTGAGTCCAATGACTTGGTGGTGTCTACAGATATGGGTCCCATGTCTTGGTGGGATTTGTGCACTTCGAATACTTGCATGCTTATCATCAATTATAACACTTAAGTTCAACAATCTTCAAGACTTCATGCTCTCTGTTTGACATCATCAACATGTTGCTTGTTTGACATCAATGACAACACCAAAGTTCAAAATAAAGTTAAGTATATTCCAGAGGTGCCCAGATCACTTGCAAAAATGAAACCATGTCTATTATACCTACAATTTGTTATCCTCCTCCATCCCCAGATATTTCTTGCATGCTAGTCCAAAATCATGTCAAAAATAAAACCACTTATGTATCCTACCGCAAATTACATTACATGCACTATAAATTAGATTATTATAAAATCATCCAAAAGGCCCTCAGAACTTTCCTCTACCTCCTCCAAATTTGTTGTCAAAAAGTAAGGAACTAGAACATGGGGATAGACCCTATTTGGACATAAAATCGGCATCATAATTGAGTTCATGGTAGATATGTTGATAATGGAGTTGGAAGTGTTAGATAAGATTTGTTGCACCAATTCTATTATGTTGATATTTTGAATGAGTTGTCCAATTAATAACCACACTAGAATCACCCATTGTTGTTGAGAGTCTAATATTCATGTGTTGTGTGATCGTTAGGAGAAAAATAAAATCTAGAAATTTTGCTCTATTGTTAGTCCCAACCCCTACATTCACTTTAAAAGAGAAGAAATTAATATCATCAAAAAATAATAAAAAACCAAGACCACAAATTTGTTCCTCACAAGCACTAGCAAAGGCCAAGGCTTGTCACGGTAAAAAAAAAGCTTCTTTCCTCGTCTATTCACCGTTTCCTTAGGTAATTAAGAATACATGGAAAAATAATTAATTGCTCTAATATCCACCACCTCCTCAGGCACTATCTTCATCTCAAAATTTTAAAAATTCCGCTCTGTCCATATACTCCAGGCAACCACAAAAGGAAGAGCGTGATACCTTTTTAAGCGTCTCTTAGAAAACCATTCTTTTAAGCAGACATTCATATTACAAATAATCCATAAATCATGTAAGTTTAGATACCTTCACACTTCATATCATACAACAGTAGTATAATTGCAATCGATAAAAAGACGGTATATACCCTCAATACACTCCTTACACATAATACAACATCCCAAACCATTACAGTTGCACTTTTGCAAAGTGCCCCACGTTAATATTTTTCCTGAGAGGATCAACTACATGAAGACAATACTTTTTAGTGGAGCATGGAACTTTGATATATAATTCCACTGCCAGATGTTGTTGTGTATCCTCTCTTCCATCATAGCTTGATAGCCATCTTTTGCAAAGTAATGACCACCCGAGACATCATATATCTAGACCAATTCATCTCTATAAGTAAAGATCCTAATATGCACATTATGCAAGGATGACATGAATAGGTCCAACAACTATATCCACTTATTTGGGATTCATAATTGATCTGTCGACAACCAACCTTGGATCCATATATTTGTAGAAGCCTCATCACCAATCAAGTCCAGAGTAGTTGTCGAGCCTTGATTTTGACAAGTTTAGATGACCACTTACCCTATCATTTTATCAGTTATCCATTCATCTTTGATCATTTTATGACCCTATTCTTACACAATCATCATACATTCCCCGTTTCCATTCCATTGAAGCTTCATGTGAATATTATATGAACATTTAATTGATGAATTTCCCATGTTTGATGATTATTTAGTATGGAAGTTGTGGTTCCTTGGCTTACTTCTACAGGGCATCAGTAGATCGTGGCACTCTTGTAGCAGGCCATGACATCTTCACAACAAATTAGCACTCCCCAAAATTATTGCTCGCACTCATAAGTCTTGTAGCGCTCACACTCATAAATCTGGTAGCGCTCATCTTTATAATTCCGGTGGCAGAGAAACCAGTAGAACTTCCATGTTTAGCATGCTTGCAGATCTTAGGAGCGGAGTTAGGAACATGGGTATCGTGGAGAGTGACATTGTTATGCATGCATGTTGATAAGTTGAACTTTTCCACCATCATCTCGAGCGTAAATCTCCGTCCCAATCCACAATCAATGTATCCAAGATAGTCAAGTAATGGAACGATTCTTGTGGGTGCTTCCTCTAGGCGGTGATTCACTTTGATTTGGATGATGTGGCAAAGCAAATCGCCCTTCCTCTTTCATTGTTAAGACAACAATTTGCAACCATCTATGTCTAAGTAGGGTAAATCATAAGGTGTTGATTGGGCGATCTCTCTATTCAACGATTCCATCCCATAGTTGTAACTCATTCCTTTTCATAGATTGTAATCTGCAATATGCAACACCATTAGATTTGTAGCGAAAAATGATTGAGAATTTATTTATGTGTTTATTCAAACCACTGTTGCTATTGAATTGTAACACACTCTATAATTTATTTTGGATAATGAAATAAAGGACGTGATTGTTATAGAACTATAGCATTGTACTATAGTGTTTTTGCAGTAGGCATGGCCCCTTCCCTTTGGTATACACTGCATGTTTCATTTCTTATATGTTTGTTTGTATTGCATTTTTTAGATTTAATTCAATAGATAAATTATGTTGTTATATTTACTTAGTTCTTGGAACCATCATTTAAATTATGCAGTGAATTTCTTTTAGATATGCTTTCAATTTCCAATTTAATTATTGAAGTTTGAGAACGGAATTTCAGTAGCTTGTATGTTATAGAAGTCTCAAATGTTCGTTAACCTAGATATTTTGAAAGGGTTGCAAAACCATAGGACCCGAAACAACAACATTGGGATCCTTTGTTTTCCATTACTACATTTTTATTTTCATTTGCATTTTTTTAGCTTGATTAAGCTATGGGAATTAGTTGAATTGACATGTAAGCCTGTATCATAATTGGTTACTCAGTAAAAATGATTGTTCATCACAAGGAATGTAAATGATCTTCGTAATAAGACTATACATGTGTATCTAACTTTGGTTACTAAAAGTGTCTCATCAAACATTAGCACTTTCAATTTTAGTATGTTAGCTCAGTATCTGCTTCACCTAGCCCTGCATATATTTTGCTTACACCTCAAAATCTTACGAGCATCAATATTGATAATTTATTGTACAAGCAATTTAAGTAATTAGATTGCCCAACATTTTTGGTATCGTTTTCAGGGAGGTGTTAAAGGAATTAGGTTTTGTCTTTAGATGTTTAAAGATTTCCTTTTATTTCTGCATAAGAGTGGTTTTGGTGCCCTCATACTAGACATAGTGGAATAGCAACGCTACTTCATTTTCTAGAATATGTTGGTGCCGTATGAATAGAGATAGGGATGATGAAAGGTAGGTTTCTTAAAGGTAAAAATAGAGTAGCTCCAACTATCTCATTTAGAGGAACAGTCAAACCCCCCATGTCTAACTAACTCATTGGCATGAAGAAATGCAAAAGGGGCATCTGCAAGTAAGGTTTTAACATCAGATCATAAGAGAACTCATGCTCCAAAAGATTTAAAAGAACACAGATTTGTAGCCGTGGAACCTCAATCTTTCCGGTAGATCTTAGAACAGAAGCAAGTGTGGTTAAATCATACAAGCAACTAGAATTTAAAGAGGGATTCATACTGTTTTTTAGATCAGATTCCCCACAACTAGAAAGAGAGCACAACTTGTTTGTGGCGTAAGGTATGGAAGAAGGAGAAGGTAAAGTGCATATGCATCAGGAGGAGGAACAAAAAAATGAAGAAGAGGTAACATCTGGTTTTCTTATTACAAATCCTACCATGAATGTGCAAATGAAAAATAATCCTACTTCAACACTACCTCATCTTCATGGAAGGGTAAGTGTTGATCCTAACGCTTTCTTGTTTGAATTTGATAAAGTTTGCGTAGAAGTTACGATTATTCAAATGACACACATAAACTCAAATTATTCCATACTACTCTCAAGGACTTAGCATTACGTTGGTTCATGGGATTAGGCGAGGATATAATTACAACATGGGATGAAATGTGAAAGGTTTTTTTTAAGAAATATCATGGATATTGTAAGGCTAGGGATTTGAGAGAAGAATTTTTTCAATTGGAACAAAAAGAGGAAGAGAGCTTAGAAGATTATCTCAAAAGATGTCAGTATAATCTTCAATGTTATAAACAACATAAATTGGATATAGACACCATAAAAAGTATATTTTTAAAAGGAGATTTTAGATGAATCTATCAATATGCTCAATTAAATGGGAAATGGGGGTGCTTCTCAATTGTCTTTTGAAATAATTTGTGAGCTTTGCAGCAAGTATTCACAGAGCCAAAACAGATCTGGTAAGGGACTCTGAGGCACTTTTTCTAAAGCTACTAAAAATGCAACAGGTGGTGTAAGTAAGACTAAATTGAGTAATCTACTTGAAAGTTTTAAAATTGATATTCTCGATACTCTTAGCTTATAATTAGACACTTTACATAAAAGGAAGCAAGAGGAAGAGAATGCGACTCTATCTATTTTTTGTTCCAAATGTTGTAAGAAACACCCATTGAAAGAATGTCCCTTAAATAACATTTCCATATGTGTTATTTATGTAGGTGAACATCCAATAGATCATTATCCTTCACTACATGTACTTAAAGCAGTGTACAAAGGAGAAAGTGAAACAACATAATAGTTGTGTACACTAGCGTCAAAGAGGCCATGGCAACCTCGACCACTAGGTACGTCTTCACATCCTACATTTGAAAATTCTTCATATTATTATGGCCAATCATACCCATCTTGGAATTCTTGGCAAGCATGACCTCAACAACCAACCCAAAACCATCCATGGAAACAAGGGTGGCAAGGTCCCAACTACAGGAATATGCCTACCTATCCCATGCAATCACAATAGTCCTATCCTCCACAATATCAACAACAATATTCACCACATATGTCTTATCTTACACAATCACCTACTCAAAAACAAATCACACAACCTCAACAATTGCAACTACCTTCTACACAACCTCCAAGATCAAATAAAATACCTCAGTTTGCTTTTAGAACTGAGTTACAACCTTTCCCCGCCTATTTGGCTACACTAGTAGGGTTGTAGGAAATCCACTTATGATTGGGAAAAGTGATTCAAAATCAACTTCATGACATCATTGAAGAGGAACTATAGAAGGAAACTCCTAATCAAATAATCTGTGATGACACTCCCATAATAAAGCAAACAATTGTTCATTCATAATAAACCCCCCACATCCAAAGAACCTCCTTATCTGAAGAGGTTAAATTTGATTAAACTAGTATCCTATTCTGAATATGACCTTATTATTGAATTGAAAAATGTTTGCATAAATATTCCCCTACTACAAGCCCTTAGAGATATACATATATATGCAAAAACAATTAGGGGATTGTGTTTGAAGAAACCAGGGAGGAAGAAGAATGATCCACCTACCATGCAAATTGTTGGTGAATCTGCAAATTTGATGTATGGATGAATCTTAGTAGATAAATATAGAAACCCCGCTAATCATATTATCTCTATGCACATTAACGAGATCTGCATTATAAATACCTTAATAGACCTTGGAGCATCCATCAATATCATGACCATGCAGACCATGTAACAATTGAATTTTCCAAACCTTCTCCCAACTCCTATTGTCCTTGAATTGGTTGATAGATCAAAGATTAAACAAAAAGAAGTATTGGATGATGTGAATGTCTCCCTATATTCTTAGGAGTATTTGGTAGACTTCATGGTCTTGCAACTCAAATCCCTTTTGGAGGACATCATGTGATCCTTGGTAGGGATTGCTACTACAATTGATCCAAGTTTTGCAAAGACAATTGAAATCCTTCGGATGAGACTGCCACGATATGAAGTGAATTCACCCCGAGGCTTGCTGGCATCATATTTATACTCAAAGTGGTGCTTGTCCTATTAGGAAACCCCATAGACATATGAATCCAACACTTAGACAAGTTGTTAAGAATGAATTGCAAAAATCCTTAACGCCAACTTTATTTACCCAATTTTTTTATAACAGATGGGTTTCCCCTTTTGTAGTAGTCCCTAAAAAGAATGGTAAATGGTGAATATGTTTGGGATGTTGAGAGTTAAACAAATCCACCATGAATGATTTTTTCCCTCTTCCATTCATTGACCAAGTCTTAGACACCTTAGCAGGTAAGCCTAGTATTTTCCATTTCTGGATGGTTTTAGTGGCTATAACCAAATACAAATTGCATTTGAAGACCAAGATAAAACCACATTCACATGCTGATGGGGAACATTTTCTTATCAAGTGTTTCTCTTTGGACTATGTGATTCCCCAACCACATTCCATAGAGCATTGAGTACTAGGAATCTTCTCGTATCTTATTCATGACCGTGTTGAGGTGTACATGGAGGATTTTATTGTATATGGCGATTCATTTTAAGAAGCATTGGAGAACCTTTAAAAAGTATCGATCAGGTGCCAGACAACCAACCTTTATTTAAGTCACAAAAAATGTCGCAAGTAATTACTAAAGGTGTTGTTGTTGGACACATTATCTCTTCTTTTGGTATTGAGGTAGATCCAACAAAAATAGAAGTGCTTTTGAAGTGTTTGGTTCCTAAAAGCACAAAATAGGTAAGGAGTTTTCTTGGTCTCGTTAGTTACTATAGAAGGTTTATAGAAAATTTTACGAAAATAGTTGCACCATTGTTTAAGTTGCTATCTAAAGATGTTAATTTCTTTTAAGATTACTCTTGTCAACATGCATTTGAAGCTTTAAAATACAAAAATTACGCTAGACCTATTTTCAGGGGGGCAAATTAGTGTCTCCCCTTTCACATCTCTACTAATGCTTCTGATATTGCCCTTGGAGTTGTATTAGGGTTGAAAGAGAATCAATTTTTATTATACCATTTACTTTGTCAGTAAAAAATTACACTTGTTGAACTTAATTATATCGTCACTAAGAAGGAATTTTTAGCAATTGTTTATTCAATAAACAAATATAGGCATTATATTAGTGGTTATGCAGATTTTATTCACACTGATCATTCTGCCATTTGCTATATGATTAAGAGAACAATCACTAGTGTTAGAGTTACTATATGGCTTTTGTTACTACATGAATTCAATGTTACCATTGTAGACCGACCTGTTAAGGAAAAATTAGTAGCAAATTTCCTTTCTATATTACATAACGAAGGTGATGTTATTCCTATAGATGATAGCTTTCCATATGAGCATATATTTGCTATATCTACTCACTCCCCATGGCTTGCAGACATTTCTAACCACCTTGTTACAAGAAAGCTACTGCAGCATCTACCATCTAGGGATAAACAAAAGAATGTCAAAGCAAGTGGTACCTACTCATGCGTTAGTGGTGATATTTTTCATATAGGGCCATATCTCATTATCTAAAGGTGTGTCTGAGAGGATGAAACATTTGATATTTTGAAAGCATGCCACAAAAAACCATGTGGGGGATGCTTAGCTGACAAGAGAACAACTTACACGGTATTACATTTGGGGTACTATTGGACAAAACTTTTTAAGGATGCCAAGAAGTAAGTCAGGGGTTGTGATAGTTGCCAGAAGATGGGCCAACCAATACAAGCTGATGAAATTCCATTACACCCTCAGGTACTTGTTGAAACATTTGAAAAGTGGGGTTTGGAATTTGTTGGGCCTATTACTCCCATGTTGAAAAAGAAAAGGTAGATTCTTGTTTGCACTGATTATGTCACCAAATGGGTAGAATCCAAGGCTCTATTTAAATCTAGTGAATAATTTGTTACATATTTTATTTATGAGGATATTTTTACTCGACTTAGTGTGCCTAGAGAATTTGTTATAGATCAAGGGACTCGATTACATCAAAGCTCATCCAATATATCACACAATTGTACCATATAAAGCATATAACTTCTTCTTTGTACCACCCGCAAGCGAATGGATTGGTAGAATCCACTAATAAAGTACTAGAAGCCATCTTAACAAAAACAGTGCAGATTCATCATAGAGATTAAGCATATTAGTTGCCTAAGGCATTATGGGCTTATATAACCACTTAGAGGAATCCCACTGGGTTTACACCTTATGAGTTGGTATATTGGAAGCAAGTCCTTCTCCCCATAGAATTTCAAGTAAAAACTGTCAAAATCACAATTCAGTTGGAATGGACCTGTCATAAGCACAACAACAAAGGATATTCCAACTTAATGAGTTATATGAGACCAGACAAGATGGTATTCAAAATACCATTTGGATTTAGCAGCATAGAATGAGATGGCACGACAATTTTATTAGGAAAAAAAAATTCAAATTAGGTGATTAGGCTCTCCTCTTTTACTCCAAGTTCAAAAACTTCAAAGGGAAACTTACCACTCGTTGGTTAGGGTCCTCTGAAGTGGATATTGTTTTTGAGAATGGATCAGCCCATATAAAGACAATTGATGAAGAACATGTCTCTTTCTTAGTGAATGGTCATAGGGTAAGGATGAACCACAAATCAATGTCCAAAGATGAGTTTATTACATATGTACTTTAGAGAAATGAAATAGAGGTGGTAATTGAGGAGGGAAACCTTCCCACTCCTACTTATTCTTCTTAAAGTTAAAGTTTATTTCCATTTGAATAACAATAAAAGAAATAATACAAAAACAAAAGTAAAGATAACAAATAAACCTTAGTTGTAAAAACCAATCTTTTTAGCGTAGTTAGGCATGGGTTATGTTCGAAAACTAGTTTTATGGTGGACAAAATCCATACTTCTTGCAGCATGTTGTTGGTTCAGTTCTTTCTAAACCATGGTTTTTAAAAAATTATTTTGTTATACTTGTGTTACTTGATGGGGGATTGATTAAGGCCCTCCTGCTAACAAGCATTGTCCTTTAGACTCCAACACATTATCTAGGATCAAGGTTAGAGATATTTTATAGCACGTTGAGGCTTCCATCCATTACTAACAGGTTCTCTTGTTGACGACAATGGGAATACATTAATGTCCCCTTATAGTTAGATATTGCAGGTGACTCATACCTCATTTCATCTATTTGTTCCTAGCAAGATGTACTAAGGTACCTTGACGCCCATTGACATCAAAGGCGAGTTGTCTCGAATTGGTTAACGACATGCAATAATGGTCAGTAATCCAATGAATCTTTTTCATGTTTGACCTCAACACATTTATTCAAATGGAAGAGATTGCACCACATGGTTGGAATGATTGAAAACTTCATGGTTTCATCTTGTACACAACAATTGCATATTTCACTGATTTTTACAAATAAAAAGGGTATATTGATTGATGGAATAAGCAGTTAGCAGTTTCAAAAAGTGCATCAAAATTTATTTTAGCCTTGCAGGTGGCTGTCTCATCACAGAGTTTGAGAGAAACCATCCCTGTTTGTTCATCCATGCATCGGTCTATCTCTCCCGTTGCATTTACATCTCTTTATTTCATCTTTTCCAAAAATTTCAGCATTAGCATACTTGTTTCAATCATCCAACATATAAATATTCAGTGTTCCTGTAGTAGCATGATTTCTTTTCAGTCAATCTTCAACATATTTCTTTTCATATTGTCACGTGATAGAGTTCAATAGTTATTATGTCCACCATACAACTAGAAGGTAAAGTTTAGGTAAGCAATATCTATTTCCAAATATTTATCTCACTTGGTAATTCATACATTAAAACTTGTGAGGCTTCTTTTCCACTCATTCATTTATTCTATTTATTCCTTCATTCATGTATTTTGTCGCTTCATCTTTCCACATTTCATTGATCATTCATCATTATCCCTGTGTCGTTGAAAACATTGTAGAAGTCAAATGTGAAACAACCCCTTGTCCACTTTTGCATTATACAACGTATGATTCCATTGTTAAAAACATATATTTTTCTCATCTTTACAACATGATTATAATACTCTGTTCTACCATGCCAAAAGAAAATTAGAAAGGAATATGAAGAAAATTAAAAAAATATTCACAAAAATAGAAGAAGAAAGCAATTATGAAAGCAATAAATAGTTATGATATACAAAGGATTAAATTTATGTTGCATGCAGACATGCAAGACTTTGAGTGTGGGGGGGATGTTGAGCCTTGATTTCAAGAAGTTTTAACAACTACTTAGCCTAACATTTTCTTAGTTATTCATTCATTTTTTTATCATTTTACGATCCCATTCTTACATAATCATCATACATTACCCATTTCTACTCCATTGAAGTTTCTTGTGAATATATGAACATTTATTTGATAAACTCCCCATGTTTGATGATTATTTGGTATGGAAGTTGTGGTTCCTTGCCTTACTTCTACAAGTCATCAGTAGATCATGGCACTCTTCTAGCAAATCATGACATCTTCATAACAAACTGAGGCTCCCATAAATCTGGTAGTGCTCACACTCAAAAATCTGGTAGTGCTCACACTCAAAAACCTGGTAGTGCTCATCTTCAAAATTCTAGTACCAGAGAATTTGAAAGCATTTCCATGTTTGGCATGCTTGTGGATTTGAGGAGCATCATTAGGAACATGGGTATTATGGAGAGTGATGTTGTTATGCCTACATGTTGACCGGATAAACTTTTCCACCCTCAGCTCGAGCATGTCCAAACCACAGTCAACGCATCCAACACAATTAAACAATGGACCAATTCTTGTGGGCACTTCCTCTAGGCGGTGATTCACTTTGATTTGGATGATGTGGAAAATCAAACTGCCTTCCCTCTTTCATTGTCAAGTCAATAGATCACAACCATCTATTTCTAAGTTATGCAAATCCTAAGGTGAATTGGTTAGGCAATATCTCTATCAAAGGATTCGATCCCACAATTGTAACTCATTCATTTTCATAGATTGTAATATGCAAGTATATTTATGCAACACCATTATCTGTGTAGTGAAAAATGATTAAGAATTTTTGTACATGTTGTTTCGAACCACCATTGCTTTGGAATTATAACACACTCTGTGATTTCTTTTGGACGATAAAATAAAGGACGTGATTGTTGTACAACTCTAGCAGTGCACTGTAGTGTTTTTGCAATGTGTGTTAGAGGAGGCAAGGCCCTCCCTCTGGTATACACTACATGTTTCATTTCCTGTAGGTTTGTTTGTATTGCATTTTTCATATTTAGTTTAGTAGTTAAGTTATGTTGTTTATTTACTTATCTCTTGAAGTCGTCATTTAAATGATGAAATTACTTTCTTTTAGTTATGCTTTCAATTTATAGTTTAATAATTGAAGTTTGAAAATGGAATTTTGATAGCTTATGTGCTACATAAGTCTCAAACATTTGTTAACCTAGATATTTTGAAAGAGTTGCAAAACCATATGACTCAAAACAATAGTATTGGGATCCTATGTTTTCCATTACAACATTTTTTATTTTCATTTCCATTTTTTTAGCTTGATTAAGCCACATGAATTAGTTGGATTGATATGTAAGCTTGTATTCTATTTGGTTACTAAATAAAAATGATTATTTCATCACAAGGACTAGAATGATCTTTGTAATAAGATTATAACTGTGTATCTAACTTCAGTTCCTAGAAATGTCTTGTCAAACATTAGCACTTTTAATTTCAGTATGTTAGTTTAGCATTTGCTTCACCTAGTCCTGCATATATTTTCTTACACCTCGTAAGCTTATGAGAAAATGAATTGTTAATTTAATGTATAAGAAATTTAAGTAATTAGATTTTCCAACAAAAGCCTTACCATGCATTTGAAGCCAAAGAACCAATTCATCCAGCAAGAAGATATCCATTGAACACCCCATGATTGCATCTACTCCAACTCTTCTCTTCCATTATCGACCCGCCATGCCATAATTTTTCCAATGACCAAGAATGATAGAGAAAGAGATTTCCATTGGTTTGACACACCCTAGATACTTTTGCGCTCAGTCCTTATCCAATCAATAATAGACCACTAGTTGCATATTTATCCACGATAATATCTCTCCAAAGACTAGGTGTGGTTATGTAAATCCATAGAGAGCGAGCTAAGAGCGCTTTACCAAATATATTGATATCTTTTATGCCCCACCCTCCCCATTTCTTTGGGAAAGCATTTTTCTTCCAACTCGTCAAATGCAACCCCCTATACTCACTACAGTCTCTCCATAAATATATAATGCACATTTTCTTTTATTATTTAATATTTCTTTGGGAATCTAGGCCAGAAAATGCCAATACACTATAATAGCTTCCAGTACCGACTTGAGAGAAATTGATTACACCATATATGTGTTCTGTTGTCAATTCTTCCAACAAGCCACCTCCAATCTTCCTTCTTACAATGATTAGGTTTTATGCAGAATCCAAGGACGTACTTCAATCCTTCACTTAAGTCTCCACAAGCAAAGGGATAAAGATTCTCAATTCTAGCCTTGACTTGCACATTCATGGCAACAATATAAGCTACAATTTGTTGCAAATTTATTTCCATCCTAGTACCTATACAATATAACTACAACATATCCATATAACTATGGAGCTCTAGCTCATAACCAAAGCAAAATAACAACACATTATTTACAAATAACAAATGTGAGAAAGACATGTTTCTTCCTACCATCACCCCTATAATCTATCTGTGAGCCTTAGCATATTTAAGAAGTCAACTTAAACCTTTTGTGACCAAAATAAACAAGTATGGAGATGATGGGCATCCTTACCCAAGATCTCTAGTTGGATGAAAAATGGAAGCAACATAACCATTAATCAACACTGCCATATGAATATATGAGACACAACCCATAATCCACTTCACCATATGTAAAGAGAAGCCTATCTAGAGCAAAATCAAATGAATAAAAGTCCAAGAGACTCTACCATAGGCCTTAGACAAGTCCAGTTTAATGATTATGGAGGGAGAGGAATGTGTTTTAACACTATGAAGCAATTCATGGATGACTCCAATAGCTTCGTGTATACTTTTAAAGTTTCAAAAACCGAATTGCTCCTCCGAAATGACCAAATCAAGGATAGGCTTAATCCTCAAGGCAATAATTTTAGAAATGATCTTATAAAGCATATTGCATAAAGAGATGGGTTGATAACCATTAAAAGTTAAAAGTTTCAAGATGATTAGCCTTTGGAATGAGTGTTAGAAAGGTTGAATTTTGATGTTTCTTGAAACTTTCCTTTCCAACCGAGCTTCCTCCTCTACACAAAGAAAGTTAGGCCCAATAAGATCAAAGAAAGATAAGTAAAATTCAACCATCCAACCATCAACCATAGACTATGGTCTTTTTTAAAAGTGTTCAAAACCCCCTCCAAACAAGTGAGTGAAACGTTGGAGAGTACCCTAACAAGGGTTTCCACTAAGCATCCATCCAGGACCCCATGGAATCCATTGAAATGTGCATCCCCATAAATTTTCCAACAAAGGCCTTACCATCTAAGTCCAAATTCTCCTTCAACCCTATATCCACACTAACCACTAAGGCAATCTTCAATCTTTTAGGAGGAACAATTTTCCTTTTTTTCTTTGACGAATTCCTAGTATTAGGAGCTTCTACTCGAAAATACTCACGCCCAAATCTTGTACCACCTTCTTCAAAGATCGGCTTTGTGGATCTAGTCTCCGGGCCAGGGCAAGAGCCTCCTTGATTTGAAAAACCCTCAATTCCCATTTGCAACCATTGGTATCTTTCCTTCCATCACCACAAAGGAACTATCAAGAGACCCCTTTGGTACATTCTTAGTGACAAGTGCTTCGGATAGCCTCGAACAAGGTGCCTTGCCACTTTTTAGAAGAGGTTAAAATTGCCCAGACATAAAGTGCGTCGGCATGTTAGAGCCAGAGACTGACCCCAAACCCTTTCTTGATACGAGAACCTGTCCTATCTGGGATAGAGATCATTAATCGACGACCCCATATATTGAACAAATATATTTGCTTTGGACAAAGAATCATCCAAGTAATAAATCAAAGTATCCCCTATCAACACTACCATCTTGTCATCTTGACAACGCCTGCATAACCCTCAAAGTTATATGATAATATAGTAAACCAGAAGGTTCCATCTCTACTTTTCTTTATATATCGATGATAAATGAAGTTTGCAATTGGAAAACCATTACCACAAGAATATATATATTTTAATATAAACGATTACTATTTGTATTATATCAAAATAGGTTGTGGTCGAACCGTTCAATATGAAAATACATATTTTTAGAGTATGATAATAACATCAAACATACAATTCTTCAAAATCAAACTCCAAGTTTACAAGAGTCACAAACTACTATACTCCTAATTCTGCTATTTGTTTTGCAAAAGCAAAGCCAATATTATTGTCCTAGAAACCAAAAACATATATATTTCATTACAAAATTTTGTCACGATCATTGCCTGGCCATTATGGGGATTCCTCCATCTGTCCAACGATTGAGGATATGTATGAAGTGTGTGCACGTTGTTGTTCCTTGTGAACATGTTCCATTGTATTATCTTCCCTTGCAATTCTCTGATCATAACCGAAAGAACCGACAGATCTCTTAGGGGTTGGAGACTTTTCTCATGTGCAAATATTGGGTATTGTTCCAATTCAAGATATTTTACCTTGTCTTGCAGAACACAAAATTGCTCATCTTGTTCTTTGTTTTTGTCATTCAAGCATTCCAACTCAATATATGTTATTACCAATTTGCTCCTCAACATGTTCACTCATGCTTTGGGCACCTCATTTTGCCTTCTAGAAATTGATAAATCATGAGCATAATTTACCTCATGGTTTTCCCTCTGATTCTCCATCTTTGGAGAGCTTACACAACTACCTTTTGCATCTCATCATGTAGGAGTTCCATTCTTCTAATAGATTTCTATTTCGACAAAGCTCTTCATTTTATGCCAAATGATATTAGCCCATCTATTGAAACTACCGCTTGACTTCAAGTGAAAATAACCTTATTTATGAACCCATTGTTCGCAATGGATATGAGATTGGTCCACCATAACACAACTTATAGTGTTTGAAACTTCCTTGATTGTGCTTTTTAACATAGGCTCGAAGAACAGTTCTACTGCTAGCAATAAGAACTTCGAACAATTCCATACCATTCAGAAAAACCTAGTCAATTATCAATTTAAGGAGATATGTACTTACCTTCAGATCCAAAAATTTGTCCCAAATCAACTTCTAGATGGAGCCTGAATAACCTATTTTCTCCAAAAGCATTGTCCTTTTTAGCTTAACAAAGGCTTTCAAAAAAAAATTCGGGCCTTGAAACCACATCCCAATACACTTCCCTTTTTTCACAACATAAAGGACAATTAAATATTTCCTCTCCTGCTAAGCATAGTTGCCAAAATTACATTATGTTATTATCTCGACTGGAGCCAAACAAGATGAATTGCTCGTGCTTACTTTGACAATATATGGCATAAACAAAGTGCTCGATAGAGACAATGTCAAAATAGTCTCGCAATTCCAAATCCCCCCCAAGAGAGATGGACCATCACTAATTTCACAATATAGCATAAGCTTTACTATACTAACTGAAGCTGAACCATTCAAATTTCTCTTTAACCCTTTGTTAGGAGATGACAAACAAAGAGGCTTAGAGGTCAATTCATTCACTGCTCCACTGAAAAAATGCTCACATCTAGACTGAACCATAAATTCAAGCTTTCCCTTGAGACAAACCCATTCTTCATTAATCTCAACAATGTCAGATAACAAAGTACTCAAGGCACCATCACATTCTGGATAGATCTTCCACATGCTAGACATACCTCATAATTTTATCACCATTAAGAGACTCTGGCCTCCAAGGATTGCATCCATGAGTGTGAATCCTTGCATGCAATACTATTACCACATGTTGGATTGGCACAAAGCTCCATGAATACAATTCATTACTATAGTTTGAAACATATTTAAAGTTTAGTTATGGTAAATTACCATGATATTTAACTTAGGGGATGATGGAGCAGGTTATCTCCTTCTCATTTTTCTCCAAAGCTCCTTGCTCAAGGTTACACTCTCGGTTCACTTGTTGATCGATTCTCTTCTTGAAGGCAAAAAGAACATGATAAAAATTTACTTTCACAAAACCATTGTTCAATAGATGGATTATCGATATTAGATGGTTGAGGATCCCATGTTTGGAGTCAATTTTAGAGCTAGGTGGTGCATCATTACCATTGATGAGTCTACAATCACAACCAAATGATTAATTCTCCTTCTCTGTGCTTGCTTCAATCCTCGCTAAAGCACCAAAGCCTCAACTTGATTGCTTATTGATATTTTTAATCCCCAAACATAGGTGTTTTCTATTTTTGTAAAACCAAAATTTTTAAATCAAATTTTCATTGTAACATTTATTCACTATAATCTACTTTTCATAACAAATTTTCTTTTATCATCTACTTTTAATAACAAAATTCCATTGTAACTATTGAAAATTGGCAAAATGCTAATCTAAACCTATTACATACAATCAAACCAAAGAGTATTGGAATACACACATGGCATATGATATGGAATAAACCAAAATTACCATCATAAATTGTAAATTGGGTTAAACATATTAAAAAAGAATTGCCATAATTTTTTTAAAGATTAATAATAATTTCCATTCAAGATGTTGAGTTAAACATATGGCACAGATGTTGACTTAAAGTATGAGTACAATGAACTCAATATTGGCGTAAGAAATTTTAACAACAATAATGTTACACATAGTAAAACCAAAAAATTTAAATCAAATTTTCATAACAAATTTTCATTTATCATCTACTTTTTATAACAAATTTTCATTGTAAGATTGAAAATTGGAAAAATGCTAATCTAAAAATATTACATACAATAAAACAAAAAAGTATTGGAATACACACCACACTCGATTGAATAAACCAAAATTACCATCATAAATTGTAAATTGGGTTAAATATATTAAAAAAGAATTGCCACAATTTTTTTAAGATTAATTAAATTCCCATTCAAGATGTCCAGTTAAACATATTGCAGAGGAACCCAATAGTGGTTTGAGAAATCCCAATTAGAAATTTTAACAACAAGAATATTATACACAGTAAAACCAAAATTTTTAAATCAAATTTTCATTGTAACAATTATTCACTATCATCTACTTTTCATAACAAATTTTCATTGTAATAATTGAAAATTGGCAAAATGTTAATCTAAACATACTACATACAATAAAACCAAAAAGAAAATGGAATACACACATGACATTTGATATAGAATAAACCAAAATTACCATCACAAATTATCACAAATTATCACAAATTGTAAATTGGGTTAAACATATTAAAAAAGAATTGTCATAATTTATTTTAAGTTTAATAATAACTTCCATTCAAGATGTTGAATTAAATATATCGCAAAGGTATTGAGTTAATAAATAGAATACAATGAACCAAATATTGGGGAGGAGAAATTTTAACAAAGAAGAATATTACACACAGTAAAACCAAAAATTTTAAATCAAATTTTCATTATAACAATTATTCATTATCATCTACTTTTTATAACAAATTTTCATTTATCATCTTCTTTTCATAACAATTTTTCAATGTAATTATTGAAAATTGACAAAATGTTTAACCTATTACACACAATAAAACCAAAGAGTATTGAAATACACACATGACATTTGATATAAAATAAACCAAAACTACGAGTAAACATATTAAAAAAAGAATTGCTATACTTACAAAAATAATAATACTAATTTCCATTCTAATTTTTATTCAAAATGTTGAGTTAAACCTATTAAAGAGATGTTGTTTTTTTTGGCTTCTTTGACTTGTTTGACTTGTTGAGCCACCCTTTGCCTGCGTCGCACCAACCCTTAGCATGGTTGGATTTACATGTCGCCTCCAAGAAGCAACTGGTTTTGATCTGGGGCTGCCTTACAGAACGAAACCCGTCTCGACTATTTGCTCTACCAAAACTTGACCTATTAAAGAAATGTTGAGTTATCCAATACAATAAACCCAATCCAAGTTTAATGCTACAAAATTGGACTCCTTGCTCTACTCTAGCTCTAGCTCTTCCACCGTATACAAGTGTACATTACTCTAGCTGCACTGTATACAAGTGTACAGGTTCTGGTTAAGAAAAAATACAATAAAATAAACCCAATATGGGGTGAGAAATTTTAACCAAAAATTCCATTTCCATAAATAAATATTTAACTTCAATACACAGTATACACTATATATTTTATTTGTTAGTTTAAATATACAATATACTCGATATATTTTATTTGTTAGTTTAAAGAGACATCACATATGTTGGTACATACCTGAAGCATGGACTGAATTGATGGAAGTACGGGCAGAGATTCCGATCTCATGGTGAGTGTCTATATAACCGATCACGATAGATAAATTTGTTGTTTGTATATACAACAAGTACCCCAATTTTAAAAAGATAGTTTCCTGTCTCGGAGCAGAGTAGGATTCCAGGGTTTATTTTTGCAGGCGCCGTCGTTATTTGAGGTATGCAAGATCCAGGCTCTTCGAGTTTCTATATATTCATGGAGTATTTGCCCTCTTAATAGGTATATCAATCGAGTATTAGGTTTGAAATCTGAGATACATCGTCTTGCTTGAAAAACGAATCCTAACAAGGAAAGAATTATGTTAGGGTCTATTTAAAATGAATCGTGCGAGGCTCTTGAATCCGGGGACCTAAGCCAAGTTAATTTCGGTAAATAGGGCATTCGGTGATGGAAATTAATTTTGAAACCCTTTCGTCTGGCATGCTCTTTAATGGAGTCTGGCATAACATAGCACGTATGTTTATTTTTGGTTCAACGAGAATTGAAATCTTGATTGTTTGAAAAGCTTGATCAGTTTTGCTCCTCTTTTTATATGCTTCACTAAGAGGGGAAGAATGCTGTAATAGATTTTCGAATTATTTCTCAAACATGCGGCCTTTGAATGATTTCCTTTCCCGATATTTTGTGTAATGAGCTTAAGAGATAAAACTTGTATTGAATTGTGTAGTAGGAATAAGAGTCGGGAGAATTGTTCTGGCTGTTAAAGTAATGGAATGCTTAAGGCTAGAAGAAGAGAAGGCTATTCAAGCTAAGGCTCTGCCATTGATTGCCTAATGAAAATTATGATACTTAGGATAGCAGATGTAGAAGGGGCAGAAACTATTTTAATGTGAGGGCATTGGATGTATTTTTTGATAAATACAGTATTTTTTAATTTTAAATCTATATACCTCGTACATCAAATTCGACCCCCCCCACCCCTTCTTGCGTAAGCAAGGAGGTAGAAAATCTGCTTTGGCTCCAACTTGTAGAGTGGTTATATCTTTCCTAAAAATCTTTTAACGTCATTTCCACAAGATTGAGATGCTTCTCACTAGGATGACATCCCACATACTCTTGCCTGCGGATCATCCATATTTCCCCAAACATAATTTCTTTCCAGTGGAGTGATGAGACAAAGAGAACACTAAAGTCAAGAACAACCCAAGTTGAAAACGTTTTGGAAACCTTGCATTTCTACATTACATGCTTAACCATTTTAGATTTGTGAAGGAAATCAACAGTAATTTTTAAATCCAATGAGATGAAGTTGATCCTTTTTAAGATAAAGTTATAAACCACCGTGAAGAATCCATCACCCAATTTTTGGGGTTTTAAAGGACGAGTAGGGCTTCCAAATGACTTTGCACCATAGGGAGAGCAAGCTGCCCCTACACACTTTTGGCATTGAGCCGAGGTTTGGCCGAGTATGGGTTGTGTTTGACTTGGAGAGAGAGAGAGATTTTAGCCTGCAACAAGTGTGAGGTAAGGTTGGATTCACAACCACTACAGTTAGGTGGAGCAATATCGGATCAACCTTGGCATGTCATCACTGGAGTGGACTTGTCATTAGATCTTGAGATAAGTACAAGCTGTTTTATTATTTCTTGACTGGCGCTTCTCTTTTTGTTTGTTTGTTTGTTTGTTAGATTCTTCCTAATTTGCAGGAGTGGCCTTTGGTCTAAGAAACCATGACTCAGGGGCATCTAAGCCATCAAAATCACCTGGGGATCACACCTGGCCTGGGCCACACCAACCCTCAACTGGTTGGATTTTGGGTGTCTCCTCCCAACTAGCTCATCCCTAAGGGGAATTGAACCCGTGTTGCCCTGATGACGAGACCCACACCTTAAATTGAATGAGCTAGCGAGAATTGACGATTGGGCTCTTTTTTACTATAATACGTGTTAGGCCCATTTGCATGTTTGAGTCACAGCTACCATATACAAATATGAATACATATATGAATATGATGCAATACTACAAAAATCCATATATGAAAAAACCACATATGGTAAAGTAATGGAGTATACATTTCACATATACAAAAAGCATTCAATTTTCCAAATTTGTTGAAGATTTTAGAATATAGATAGACAAGATTTGTATACACCAATAAAGCTAATATATAATGCATAAATTAAAATTGATAAATCAATAAATTGTATACATTAATACATCCACGAAAATAACATTAATATAGTTAATACATATCACATACGTATATAAGTTAATACCTATGTTGCACTGGCCTCGAGGACGGGGGGACGAGTTT
This sequence comes from Pseudotsuga menziesii, assembly GCA_001517045.1. Taxonomy (NCBI): domain Eukaryota; kingdom Viridiplantae; phylum Streptophyta; class Pinopsida; order Pinales; family Pinaceae; genus Pseudotsuga; species Pseudotsuga menziesii. The sequence continues at coordinate 644,961 of LPNX010036709.1, forward strand.
TCGAGACGGCTAGAGTGCACCCCCAATTTTTCAGGGGATGACAGGTTGGGGACGACAATTTTATATATATATAACATTGAAATAAAAAGTAGAACTAATTATAAAATTCAAATTATAGAAGGAAATATAAAGTATTGTCCAATCATCATTGTCCATTGTCAAAACAAAATAGTAAAGACCCAAGATACGTGCCTAAGATCTAAAACTGAAAACTTTAAATAGTTCTGACTTCTAACTTAACTATTAAATAGTAACTTAAAACTTGAAAGTCAAAACAGTAACAAAAATTTACAACATTGTATACATGAACGATGAATCATTTCAAAATTTAAATAACAAATAAATTTATATTTGTAATTTGACATTTGTAAATACTAAATTATATTTTTATAAAACTATAATAGCATGTGCTGAGATTTTTACCCCCCCCCACCCCCCCGAAAAAAATGTAAGATATCAAATATGAAATTCCTGTGCTCTGCAGTGTGTTGTGGCTGAGATATTTCGAGTGTGAGCTTGTGTTGAGCCATGAACTCAAACTTTGAGCATGTGTCGAGAGCCAGCGATTCGAGAGGGGGTCGCGAGCTGTGCTCTTCAACGTGAGAGGGACGCACGTGGGATTGCAGGAAGGGGAGCCATAGATTGGGGAGTCATGCAGGGAACTATAGATGGGAGCCAACCTAGAAAGTAGTGGCGCGCAAAGTGATGGGGTAGAACCATAGAGCAGAGGGTTATGCAGGTACTTGGGTAGAGCAGAGGGTTATGCAGGTACTCGGGTAGAGTGATGGGTAGAACCATTGAGATGGGAACACATTCAGTACTTGGTTCACTAGCTCTTTTTAACTTTCTCCCCAACTGTTGCAAGTTGATCACAATTCCGCGCATCCTTCATTTGGTAACTAGTGACTGTGTCTGATCTGTTCATCTCCATAGATTTGAGTTTGTTATGCAATACCATCTTCCTGTTTATGTTCTCGCTCTGGTAAAGGCTAACTAGGGCATCAACCATCTCCTTTGTTGTTTTCTTCTGAGATAAATGAGGGATCAATCGATCCTTAATAGCATCCATGATCATCCGCTTGACCACTTTCTTGTTGTGAACTGCCAAAGCCTGTGGATATGTCGGTGGAGTCACTACACGTTGATGATATTCTAATGATCATTCTCTTCCAATCAGAGAGTTACCTTGACTTTCCAAGATAGGAAATTTGTGGCACCTTCCAATTTGTCCTCGAACTTGAAGCTAGCTGATGCCATCTCTAGACTCTGAGCTCCAACACAAACTCCCAAATCTGATAAGCACTATTTCTGAAACCCTCTAACTGTTGGTCTTGTTTCCTGGCAATTGATCTTCTACCGTAAACTCTTCAGACCCTCTCAATCAGAGAAGCTCTGATACCATGTTTAAAATTCCAAACCCTAGGCTATTGTTGTTCTTATGTTTTCAGCTAAACAAAACTGTTATTTAATTGCAAAAATAATTTTTTTTCATTTAGCAGTTATCACACATATAGCTGGAAAGTAAATAGCAGAAGCATAAACGCAGTATACACAGAGAAATGATAATTACTCCTTCAAGTCAGCTTTTCATTCATCATTCAAAGTTTACTAAGAAACCTCAACAAACTAATCAAACATATCTGCACACATACTGATGAAAAATCTGCCTGCCAAAAACGAGAAAATAGCTTGTTGCAAATAGCCTATTCTATGGCATGTCCATATGACTGTAAGGATCCGTTCCTTACGACTGTATGACTGTAAGGACCTGTTCAAAGGAAAGAAATACCTCTTACTGCTACAGCAAACTCCGTTGTTGCTAGGGTAACCTCTCTGCGGTTTCTGCTAGAGCGAACTGTGCAGTTTCTAGGGCACTGCTAAAAATTTGTTTTGTGTATATTTGCTCGGCGAGGATGTGTAACATACCTCAAAGCAAATACAGTTTTAGCTAGGTTGCTCCCATTGGTCTCTCCAGCAAAGATTTGCTATTCAGCCATGGGTGTATACCATTTTATTTTGGCCAGCACCAAAGGCACATGATCCACTTCAAAAGGGAATGACCCAGCCATACCATTTGTCCCCATTCACCCTCCCTATTCACCATGCATCAGTTCAGAACACAACAGCAGCGCAAAAGTTTCATAGTATGGCACTTGTGCAAACTAGGGGTAGTAGATTAGCATGATTATAACATGCTCACGAAGGAGATGCTGGCAGTAGCTGCCGTGAAGGAGATGCTGGCAGTGGCTGCCATGGTTTTGATTACGCCCTCCAACAAGTTTTGAGTGCAGAGGGATGGACTTGCTTCCAGATAGGCTTGTTAAACTCAAAGAACAGTGCATGAGTACATTCAAGGATTACATGGTTTGTCATAATGTTCCAGTAGATGTGCCCGATGAAGTCCAAGAGAGTTCATATGAAGAAGAAGATTTGAAAACCAGTAAACTTCCTAAAACATCAAAGAAGTGCTAACAAAATCACTGTATGAAGTCTTGATAGTATCGGAGTTTTCCTTTGTATCTTGTCTGTGGATGGCTGCCAAAGTTCATGGATATGCAGTGGCTTTACTTTGTTGCAATTTCAGTTTCTTTCTGTTCAAGAACAAAAAGACTATAAACTTGGATTCCTCAAGTCATTTTTGGTCTCTTCATAGCCTTTTCTCAACTTCATTCTAAAGGATAGCATATTAATTTTTAATATGCACGTTGTCCTAGTGATGCCAACAAGAAGCTCCCTACATCATGTAAAAGATATTTGAAGGCACACATTTATAATATAAATTACAGATTAGAAATTTCATGTTGCTTTGCATGGTGGATGGATTACTTCAGGATGACCCTGGCCAATATGTCCTAGTGATGCCAACAAGAAGCTCCGTACATTATGTAAAATATATTTCAAGGTACACATTTATAATATAAATCACAGACCAGAAATTTCATATTGCTTTGCATGGTGGATGAATTACTTCAGCATGACCCCGGCCAATCTGAATGAAAAGTTAATGCATTGCATAAGGGGGGCAAAATCAGTCACATTGCTAGAGAATTGGCACAGAGTTTAAAAAGACAATTTGAAGCCTTTTAACAATGGTTTAGGAGGCTACATGAAGAGATAACAAAATGCAAGGACAAGATTGCCTTACTGAATTCTGGATGATAAGGTTTACCGTTTCAGATAACCTCTAGTATCTAAAAGATTTGGATGAAAGAAAGACTTGGAAAGATAATCCAGTACAGACATTGATATTGATAACCATTGAAGTCCCGATCTCTCTTGGCTTTCTTTATGAATCGATTTGCAGACCAGCAATAAACTAAGGACGTGTAGAGCCAACACCAGCACTCTGTAGGTACCTTCCTCAAGGATAAACCCAAATTAATTAGAGTACAGGAGATGTTCTCCATAAGGAATAATTACTTCCCTGTTACTATATGCAATGAAGCTTATTGCTTCATCGCTAAAACACAGATAGTTGTTTATTACTTGTAATACATAATCTTGGCAATCCAAAGTGAAACTGCCCTTTCCTCTTGTTGCTTTACTTCCAGTTTCTGCAATCATGGACCATCTCAAAAGTGATACCAAAGACTAATTGGGACCAAAGTCAAAGATCTGAAGCCAGGAATCTCCAAGGAATTGGGTCACCTCACAGACCACCACTTGCAGAATTTACCTTGAGCCATAACTAATGTTAGTATCCTGAAATTTTGTTCTGTGCTCTGGTGCTTATTGCATTTTATGGATTTGAAAGAAACTCTTTATCATGATTAAGTACCATTCATGACTTGAAGCAACTGTTAATTCTTAGTTGTTGTGTGGGAATAATAAATACGTTAAAGGCGAGAATTCAAAAGATTGAGAAGAATTCACAACATTTGTGCAATTTTACCCAGAAAGTTTCAAACAAACCACCACATTTGAAAGTAAAATGTACCATCGAGTGATGACTCAGAACAAATGTACAAGCATATTTAGGATACCATGCAGAACTATCACGGGCTATAACAAGATAATTTGGAAAACTATTCAAACTCCATATTGTTGAAATTTACAATAATTTTCCAGATCAGGATGATTACTGCCTTATGATATTTAATTTACTTGGTTAAATTCATCATAGAATAACCATACACTGAAAAATATCAACCATTAAACAATAGTATCACAGCAAAATAGCTAAGCACAGTAGACACAAATATTTATGCTAGGAAACCCGCATGGGGAAGAAAACCCAGCAAACTTCTTTTAATATTAACTTCAGAAGAACAAGATACTTATCTCTCACGAGATGAAGAAACCCCAAAACAGAAATTCGGCCTCCTTAGAAACCCTCAGACCAAATCGCAGATACAAGAGAGATGAGTGAATGAATAATTGATCAAATGAGAGGCTCACGTCCTCTATTTATAGTTCTTTCAGTCATAACTAGTAGGGCCGACTTGACCAATTACACATTGGGGCTGACTTGACAGTCAAATATAAAAATACATTTCATATATTTTCTGTTAGGGTTTTGACTTATTCTTGTGGCTGACTTGAATGCAATAAGAATATATTCCGATGCTAAATTAACATCAACGTATATTTAGAGTGACTTACCACAGACATTCCACAAAATTTCTTGCAAACTAATTGACTACAACAGCAGTCATTTTACCCACTGAACCTACAGTGTTTTCAATGTTCATAGCAATCATGTAATCGATAATGAAATTTTATTCATTGTCATAAAATAATAATTTCCTAATAGAGGAGAAGAAAAGAAACTTATCTTTTCATAATCAGAGTTCAAAGGCAACTAACTAAAACAATGCGTTTTCCACCCAACCATAGGCAGTCTGTGTTAGATGCCACCCCTAGCCAGGTAATGATGTCACCAGGGTGAAGAACAAGATATGTAGAATTCTCAGCACAACTTCCCCAACTTAAAAGCAAGGGGAGTATTTAACAATTATACTACTGTTGAGATCTTAAATTGAACTAGTTATTTGGCACCCATAATACCTGGCTTTACAACACAAGGAGAAACTCTTCCGTCTCTGCTCAGCAGTCCCTCAGAAGTTCCTCCCTCCAGTGCTCTTCTATGTGGGCATAGAAAGGTCCATACTGCTGTCCATTAATTTCCAGCAGAGTTTTTTTGGTTCTTGGCTCTTCCTAAGTTTTTAATGGCTTTCTTTCATGGCTGTTTTATTCCTTGTATGACAGCCTCCATTTTCAAGGTTGAGCTCTCATTTTCTTTTCTCTACACCTCTAAAAAGTAAAAACTAGCTCTCTTCTCTAATTCGAGTTTCCCTTCTTTACATGCACGAAGGATCATAAGAAGAGGCCTAGTCCAACTCTTCTTGATTCCGATAATGTAGAGGAGACAAATTTCCTTGGATGTAGGAGGTGGTTGCCTAGATTTAACAAGTGGTTAAATCCACTTTCTTTACCTCAATTTAAACTATAGGTTAGGCTCAACATCGTAAAAGAGTGAAAGGTTTAGTTAATGGCAAGGTGGATAAGGCATGCTAGCATTCCCTTAGACCCTCTTACCTTTCCTCTCTTGTGGTATCATAGCCCCTTTAGGTGCTCAATGTCAGTCAAATTGCCTTGGACCATTACTTATTTTTATTTTCAGATACATAATTATTAACTATTGAAAACACGTCTTGATATTCATTAGTTGTGCCTTGGTTTTGAGATCTCCACTAGGAATTTATATAAGACATTTACATAATTTACTAATGCAGAACATATACATAATCAGGTTCAAGAAATTCAAAGGTTCAAAATTAGCAAACTTTGTTGTTGCTAGGGCAACATCTGCAGCTTCTACTAGGGCAGACTCTGCAGTTTCTAGGGCACTGCTTAAAATTTGTTTTTGCATATTTTTGTTGTGGGAGGATATATCTAACATTTTTTGTTTAAACATTGGTTTGTGTGTTTGTTCTCTGTGCTTCGTTGGTTGAATATGGGGTTATTCGTGTTGCATCTACAACCTATGCTCTATATGCCCTTTGGTATTGTTCGTGTTTTGTATGGCATCTTCTTTGGTTTCTGCACTCAGTATGGTCTCTTTGTTTGCTGTCTTGTGTCTGTGTCCTCTGGAATTAGGCTAGTCGGGGTTTCTTTTACAGTTGGGTTTGTATATAAGAAATTCTTGTTGCACATCTATGGTCATGTACTTAGGCATATGGCTATCGAGAGTCCTAGTTTCTTTTGCTCGTCCTTGGTCCTTGCTTGGTCAGTTTTTTCTGCTCGTGTTTGTTGTGTGTGCATTTCTATTGTCCTTTGTGGGAGTGGGTCACGTTGTCTCCTCTCAAATATCTGGTATGCACTCTTTTCCTAGACACTTCTCTTTCTCATGTTTAACTATCTCTCTTCACATTTTTCTAAAATATAAACCTTCGAAAAGTTAAAAAGCTCTTTTTAATAAATAATCTTGCCTCCCTCAATTCCTTCATGGGCCAATGAATTAAACTTGTAGGGCCCAAATGAAAAAACTTGCAGGGCCAGCGAACTCTGAGTTTGGTTTCCCCGTAGGCACGTCTTCCAATACCAAACTCTAAGCTTCACTTGTTTTGTAATTAGTATCTTGATTTGGTATCATGTAGTAAAATATGAATGCAAATACATGAGAGATGTGGAAATAATACTTTATTCAAATGTAGCATTTGATACATAGAGTTGATCAATTTATATTGCATATATTAGGTAGTCATGTTAGCTGCGTGACCTAACAACCATCACTTATAGTGATACCTTATCATTTACAGTTGGTCACTTGATAGAAAGTGACCTTGAAAGTTGAGAGTCTTGCATTAAACTGGGGTATCCATCACCATTGAAGAGATGGGATACCAATTAACAGTTTTGGAGCATGTGATCACCTTGCTCAAGCATGATAGCTTCTACTAATCAAGGCCACTGTGGTGGCTTCTGCTAATCGAGGGCCCCTTGTGGTGGTGTTACAGTCCATGAGGGGCAATCATGTCTCTTTTTTGAGGATTCAAACCTTGGTGGGGGCAGTATCATCTCTCTGCTTTCACCAACATAGCTCGCCTCTTGTGACAACATATTATGACCTTTATTACACCTTGAAGTCATTTTATTAAACTTTCATTCTTAGTATTGGAGTGTTAATACTTTGTTGTGTAAGCCTTTTGTGATTTCTGATGTTAGTTAAACATCTATTTTTTATTCAAAATGATGAGTTAAACCTATTAATGAGATGTTTTTTTGTTTGTTTGCTGCAATGTCCTTTGACTTGTTGGGCCATCCTTTGCCTCAGCCGCACCAACCCTTAGCATGGTTGGATTTACATGTCGCCTCCCAGAAGCAGTGGGTTTTGATCTGGGGCCGCCTTGCAGAATGAAACCCCTGTTGACTGTTTGCTCTACCAAAACTTGACCTATTAAAGAAATGTTGAGTTAACTTATCCAATATAATAAACCCAATCCAAGTTTACTGCTACAAAATTGGACTCCGTGCTTTACTCTAGCTCTAGTTCCACTGTATACAAGCGTACAGGTTCCTGGTTAGGAAAAAATACAATAAACCCAATATGGGCATGAGAAATTTTAACCAAAAATTCCATTTCCATAAATAAATATTTAACTTCAATACACAGTATACACTATATATTTTATTTGTTAGTTTTAAATATACAATATACTCAATATATTTTATTTGTTAGTTTAAAGAGACATCACATATGTTGGTACATACCTGAAGCATGGAATGAATTGATGGAAGTACGGGCAGAGATTCCGATCTCATGGTGAGTGTCTATATAACCGATCACGATAGATATATTTGTTGTTTGTATATACAAGCACCCCAATTTTAAAAAGATAATTTCCTGTCTCGAAGCAGAGTAGGATTCCAGTGTTTATTTTTGCAGGCGCCGTCGTTATTTGAGGTATGCAAGATCCAGGCTCTTCGAGTTTCTATATATTCATGGAGTATTTGCCCTCTTAATAGGTATATCAATCGAGTATTAGGTATCAGGTTTGAAATCTGAGATACGTCGTCTTGCTTGAAAAACGGATCCTAACAAGGAAAGAATTATGTTAGGGTCTATTTAAAATGAATCGTGCGAGGCTCTTGAATCCGGGGACCTAAGCCAAGTTAATTTCAGTAAATAGGGCATTCGGTGACGGAAATCAATTTTGAAACCCTTTTGTCTGGCATGCTCTTTAATGGGGCCTGGCATTACATAGCACGTGCGTTTATTTTTCGTTCAACGAGAATTGAAATCTTGATTGTTTGAAAAGCTTGATCAATTTTGCTTCTCTTTTTATATGCTTTCCTAAGAGGGGAAGAATGCTGTAATAGATTTTCAAATTATTTCTCAAACATTCGGTCTTTGAATGATTTCCTTTATTGATATTTTGTGTAATGAGCTTAAGAGATAAAACTTGTATTGAATTGTGTAGTAGGAATAAGAGTCGGGAGAATTGTTCTGGCTGTTAAAATAATGGAATGCTTAAGGCTAGAAGAAGAGAAGACTATTCAAGCTAAGGCTCTGCCATCGATTGCCTGATGAAAATTATGATACTTAGGAAAGCAGATGTAGAAGGGGCAGAAACTATTTTAAGGTGAGGTCATTGGATGTATTTTTTGATAAATGCAGTATATATTACATTTTAAATCTATATACATCTTACATCAAATATGGCACCCCCCCCGCCATCCCTTCTTGCATAAGCAAGGAGGTAGAAAATCTGCTTTGGCTCCAACTTGTAGAATGGTTATTTCTTTCCTAAAAATCTTTTAACGTCATTTCCACAAGATTGAGATGCTTCTCACTAGGATGACATCCCACATACTCTTGCTTGCGGATCATCCATATGTCCCCAAACATAATTTTTTTCTTGTGGAGTGGAGAGACAAAGAGAACACTAAACTCAAGAACAACCCAAGCTGAAAACGTTTTGGAAACCTTGCAATTCTACATTACATGCTTAACCATTTTAGATTTGTGAAGGAAATCAATATTAATTTGTAAATCCAATGTGATGAAGTTGATCCTTTTTAAGATAAAGTTATAAACCACTGTGAAGAACCCATCACCCAATTATTGGGGTTCTAAAGGACAAGTAGGGCTTCCAAATGCCTTTGCACCATAGAGAGAGCAAGCTGCCCCTACACACTTTTGGCATTGAGCTGAGGTTTGGCCGAGTATGGGTTGTTTGACTTGGAGAGAGAGAGAGAGATTTTAGCCTGCAGCAAGTGTGAGGTAAGGTTGGATTCACAACCACTATAGTCAGGTGGAGCAATATCGGCTCAACCTTGGCATGTCATCACTGGAGTGGACTCGTCATTAGATCTTGAGATAAGTACAAGCTGTTTTATTATTTCTTGACTGGCTTTTCTCTTTTGTTTATTTGTTTGTTAGGATCTCCCTAACTTGCAGGAGTGGCCTTTGGTCTAAGAAACCATGACCCAGGGGCATCTAAGCCTTCAAAATCACCTAGGGATCACACCTCGCTTGGGCCACACGAACCCTCAACTGGTTGGATTTTGGGTGTGTCTTCCCAACTAGCTCATCCCCAAGGGGAATTGAACCCGTGTTGCCTGATGACGAGACCCACACCTTAATTGAATGAGCTAGCGAGAATTGACGATTGGGCTCTTTTCTACTATAATACGTGTTAGTCCCTTTGCGCGTTTGAGTCATAGCAACCATATACAAATATGATGCAATACAACAAAAATCCATATATGAAAAAACCACATATGGTAAAATAATGGAGTATACATTCCACATATACAAAAAGCATTCTATTTTAAAAAATTGTAGAAGATTTTAGAATATAGATAGACAAGTTTTGTATACACTAATAAAGCTAATATATAATGCATAAATTAATAAATTGTATACATTAATACATCCACAGAAAAAACATTAATATAGTTAATACATATCACATACATATAAGTTAATACCTATGTTGCACTGGCCTCTAGGACGGAGGGATGCAGGGGATGAGTTTTTGAGACGGCTAGAGGGCACCCCCAATTTTTCAGGGGACGAAAGGTTGGGGACGACAATTATATATATATATATATATAACATTGAAATAAAAAGTATAACTAATTAGTAATTATACAATTCAAATTACAAAAGGAAATATAAAGTATTGTCCAATCATCATTGTCCATTGTCAAAACAAAATAGTAGAGACTCGAGATACATGCCTAAGATCTAAAACTGAAAACTTTTAATAGTTCTAACTTCTAAGTTAACTATTAAACAGTAACTTAAAACTTGAAAGTCAAAACAGTAACAAAAATTTACAACATTGTATACATGAATGATGAATCATTTTGAAATTTAAATAACAAATAAAGTTATATTTGTAATTTGACATTTGTAAATACTATATTATATTTTTATAAAACTTTAATAGCTTGTGCTGAGATTTTTACCCCCCCCACCCAAAAAAAAATGTAAGATATCAAATATGAAATTCCTGTGCTCTGTAGTGTGTTGTGGCTGAGATATTTTGAGTGTGAGCTTGTGTTGAGCCATGAACTCAAACTTTGAGCATGTGCCGAGAGCCAGCGATTTGAGAGGCGGTCGCGAGTTGTGCTCTTCAACCTGAGAGGGACGCACGTGGGATTGCAGGAAGGGGAGCCATAGATTGGGGAGTCGTGTACAGAACTATAGACGGGAGCCAACCTAGCAAGTAGCGGCGCGCAAAGTGATGTGTAGAACCATAGAGTAGAGGGTTATGTAGGTACTCGGGTAGAGCAGAGGGTTATGCAGGTACTCAGATAGAGTGGGGTAGAACCATTGAGATGGGAACCCATTCAGTACTCGGTTCACTAGCTCTGTCTTCAACCTTCTCCCCAACTATTGCAAGTTGATCACAAATCTGCGCGTCCTTCATTTGGTAACTAGTGACTGTGTCTGATCTGTTCACCTCCATAGATTTGAGTTTGTTATGCAATACCATCTTCTTGTTTATGTTCTCGCTCTGGTAAAGGCTAACTAGGACATCAACCATCTCCTTTGCTGTTTTCTTCACAAATAAATGAGGGATCAACCGATCCTTAATAGCATCCATGATCATCCGCTTGGCTTCCACTTTCTTGTTGTGAACTGCCAAAGCCTGTGGATATGTCGGTGGAGTCACTACACGTTGATGATATTCTAATGATAATTCTCTTCCAATCAGAGAGTTACCTTGACTTTCCAAGATAGGAAATTTGTGGCACCTTCCAATCTGCCCTCGAACTTGAAGCTAGCTGATGCCATCTCTAGACTTTGAGCTCTAACACAAACTCCCAAATCTGATAAGCACTACCTCTGAAACCCACTAACTGTTGGTCTTGGTTCCTTGCAATTGATCTACTAGTACTACCATAAACTCTTCAGATCCTCTCAATCAGAGAAGCTCTGATACCATGTTTAAAATTCCAAACCCTATGTGATTGTTCTTCTTATGTTTTCAGCTAAACAAAACTGTTATTTAATTGCAAAAATAAAAAATTTCCATTTAGCAGTAATCACATATATAGCTGGAAAGTAAATAGCAGAAGCATAAACACAATATACACAGATAAATGATACTTATTCCTTCAAATCAGCTTTTCATTCATAATTCAAAGTTTACTAAGAAACCTCAACAAACTATCAAACTAATAGTTGTATGGTACACACCGAAATCAAACATATCTGCACACTTACTGATGAAAAATCTGCCTGCCAAAAACAAGAAAATAGCTTGTTGCAAATAGCCTAATCTATGGCATGTCCATATGACTGTAAGGACCTGTTCCTTACGACTGTACGACTGTAAGGACCTGTTCAAAGGAAAGAAATACCTCTTACTGCTACAGCAAACTCCGTTGTTGCTAGGGTAATCTCTCTGCGGTTTCTGCTAGGGCAAACTGTGTTGTTTCTAGGGCACTGCTTAAAATTTGTTTTGTGTATATTTGCTGGGCGAGGATGTGTAACATACCTCAAAGCAAATACAGTTTTAGCTAGGTTGCTCCCATTGGTCTCTCCAGCAAAGATTTGATATTCAGCCATGGGTGTATACCATTTTATTTTGGCCAGCACCAAAGGCACATGATCCAGAATGGGCACATGATTCACTTCAAAAGGGAATGCCCCAGCCATACCATTTGTCCCCATTCACCCCCCCTATTCACCATGCATCAGTTCAGAACACAACAGCAGTGCAAAAGTTTCATATTATGGCACTAATTGGTGTAAACTAGGGGTAGTAGATTAGCATGATTATAACCTAAGTCACCGTGTTCGGCGAATTTTCGCTTTGAAAATCGAAAATCGTCGATTTTTTGAGCTTGTCGAATTAATTGGATAAAATTCACCTATTTGAATCAGAAACTTGAGTTTTAGGGATTGACCAATTCCAAGTGGAATTCGCCTAAAATAAGGTCGATTGTAATTAAAAAAGACAAAAATTTGGTTTAAATATGATTTCCTGCTTTCGCAGCTCGCGAGTACACTGTAAAGCCTAGTTTGCTTTCGCGACCCATAGGTAAACTGAAAACTGGAGCCATCGATTCTCACTGCTAGTTCTTAGGAATCATGAATGAATTGTGAAGTGTGTAGTGACAGACTGTTTGAGTTGCTCTATGGAGGCCGCTGACGGTCGTCGTTCCTTTACCCGTGGCCGTGAGGAGTCTGCAGGGTTGAGCCTTAGCTGGCAATATTTTATCGACCTCACATTTATCATGTCTTTAGGTAATTGATATATTACATATATTATAATACATAGCTTGTAATGTAATTTGTAAAACTATACCTTTTAATTTATTTGTAATGTAATTTATAATACATGACTTGTAAGTTCTTTTTATAATAAAATTTATGACATATAATATTATATAATATATATTTAATATTTTTATCCTTTTATAAAATTTATATTATTGGAAATAAAGTTTGGGTAATTACTTTATATATATATATATATACACACACACACACACACGAATTTAATGATGAATTTAAAAAAAATTGCTCGACGATTTTTTTTCCGAATTTTATTCATGTCGAATTCGAACACAAACTTGAACCAGGTGACTTAGATTATAACATGCTCATGAAGGAGATGCTGGCAGTAGCTGCCATGGTTTTGATCACACCCTCCAACAAGTTTTGAGTGCAGAGGGATGGACTTGCTTCCAGATAGGCTTGTTAAACTCAAAGAACAGTTCATGAGTACATTCAAGGATTACATGGTTTGTCGTTCCAGTAGATGTGCCTGATGAAGTCCAAGTTAGTTCATCTGAAGAAGAAGATTTTAAAACCAGTAAACTTCCTAAAACATCAAAGAAGTGCTAATAGAATCACTGTATGAAGTCTTGATAGTATCAGACTTTTCCTTTGTATCTTGTCTGTGGATGGTTGCCAAAGTTCATGGATAATGCAGTGGCTTTGATTTGTTGCAATTTCAGTTTCTTTCTGTTCAAGAGCAAAAAGACTATAAACTTGGATTCCTCAAGTCATTTTTGGTCTCTTTATAGCCTTTTCTCAACTTCATTCTAAAGGATAGCATATTAATTTTTGATATGCACGTTGTCCTAGTGATGCCAAAAAGAAGCTCCCTACATAATGTAAAAGAAATTTGAAGGCACACATCTATAATATAAATTAGAGATTAGAAATTTCATGTTGCTTTGCATGGTGGATGAATTACTTCAGGATGACCCTGGCCAATATGTCCTACGATGCTACCAAGAAGCTCCCTACATTATGTAAAAGATATTTCAAGGCACACATTTATAATATAAATCACAGACCAGAAATTTCATGTTGCTTTGCATGGTGGGTGGATGAATCACTTCAGCATGACCCTGGCCAATATGAATGAAAAGGTAATGCATTGCATAAGGAGGGCAGAATCAGTCACATTGCAAGAGATTTGGCACAGAGTTTAAAAAGACAATTTGAAGCCTTTTAACAATGGTTTAGGAGGCTACATGAAGAGATAACAAAATGCAAGGACAAGATTGCCTTACTGAATTCTGGATGATAAGGTTTCGGATAACCTCTAGTATCTAAAAGATTTGGATGAAAGAAAGACTTGGAAAGATAATCCAGTACAGACATTGATATTGATAACCATTGAAGTCCCAGCCTCTCTTGGCTTCCTTTATGAATCAATTTGCAGATCAGCAATAAATTAAGGACGTGTAGAGCCAACACCAGCACTCTGCAGGTACCTTCCTCAAGGATAAACCCAAATCGATTAGAGTACAGGAGATTTTCTTCGTAAGGAATAATTACTTCCCTGTTACTATATGCAATGAAGCTTATTGCTTCATTGCTAAAACACAGATCGTTGTTTGTTACTTGTGTTGCATAATCTTGGCAATCCAAAGTGAAACTGCCCTTTCCTCTTGTTGCTTTACTTCCAGTTTCTGCAATCATGGACCATCTCAAAAATGATACCAAAGACCAGTTGGGACCAAAGTAAAAAATCTGAAGCTGGGAATATCTAAGGAATTGGGTCACCTCACAGACCACCACTTGCAGAATTTACCTTGAGCCATAACAAATGTTAGTATCCTGAAATTGTGTTCTGTGCTCTGGTGTTTATTGCAGTTTATGGATTTGAAAGAAACTCTTTATAATGATTTAGTACCATTCATGACTTGAAGCAACTGTTAAATCTTAGTTGTTGTGCGGGAATAATAAATACGTTAAAGGTGAGAAATCAAAAGATTGAGAAGAATTCACCACAGTTGTGCAATTTTACCCAGAAAGTTTCAAACAAACCACCGCATTCGAAAGTAAAATGTACCATCGAGTGAAGACTCAGAACAAATGTACAACTATATTTAGGATACCATTCAGAACTATCATGGGCTATAACAAGATAATAATAAATATGCCATTTGGAAAACTATTCAAACTCTATATTGTTGAAATTTACAATAATTTTCCAGATCATGATGATTACTGCCTTATGATATTTAATTTACTTGGCTAAATTCATCATAGAATAACCATACACTGAAAAATATCAACTATATAACAATAAGATCACAGAAAAATAGCTAAGCACAGTAGACACAAATATTTATGCTAGGAAACCCTCATGGGGAAGAAAACCCAGCAAACTTCTCTTTATATTAACATCAGAAGAACAAGATACTTATCTCTCACGAGATGAAGAAACCACAAAACAGAAATTCGGCCTCCTTAGAAACCCTCAGACCAAATCGCAGATACAAGAGAGGTGAGTGAATGAATGATGATCAAATGAGAGGCTCACGTCCTCTATTTATAGTTCTTTCAGTCATAACTAGTAGGGCTGACTTGATCAATTACACATTGGAGCTGACTTGACAGTCAAATATAAAAATACATTTCATATATTTTCTGTTAGGGTTTTGACTTATTCTTGTGGCTGACTTGAATGCAATAAGAATATATTCCG